>JBBPSB010000357.1:0-22070 GCA_038093375.1 Xerocomus brunneocitrinus
AATCTCACATTGTATTAAAATACTAAAGTCAACCAGACACTCAAACCTACACCTCAAAGGTATTGTCTACTATGGTGAGAACCATTTTGTCATGAGGATGATCGACAATAATAGAAATGTATGGTTTCATGATGGACAGATTAATATAGGAAAATTTGTTAAAGAATCACATATGAATAGCATAGACTTGAATAGATGTCATGGCAAAACTCCTTCTATTCTCATATATGGTCATTAAACATGTTTCTCTATGACAGGACTCGTATTGCCACTTGATGGCCCTCTTTTGCTAGTAAAATTTGTTTCGAGCAATGTCACGTGACCTGTCAAACATGCCACATCATTTCTTTTCTCGCTTTCCTTCACTCTTGCCCACTCGTTCTCACCAGCACACACTGCCGGTGGGGCTACAACAGCCCCACCGGCATAAAGGTACACAACTACTTTTTTTAAAGCCGCTCGTCACTCACCATCGCAGCCACATCACCGCCGTCGTGTGTGCACATGCGCACACTAACCCCATCCCCGCCATTGTGCCATGTACGCGCACACACCGCCGTCCCCTTCCTGCAACCGCCACACCCACCCATCCCCCATTGTCCCATGCACACACACACAGCCATACCCGCCATCCAACCTGCTGTCCCCTTCCCCCAACTGCCATGCCCACGCGTCCCATCCCCGCTGTCATGCCATGTGCACGCACACAGACACACACGCGCACACCCACCGTCCCCTTCCTGCGACTGCCGCACCCACCCATCTCATCCCCACCATTGTGCCATGTGCACGCACACAGACACGTATGCAGCCACACCCGCCGTCCAACCCGCTGTCCCCTTCCCCCAACCGCCATGCCCATGTGTCCCATCCCTGCCGTCATGCCATGTGCGCGCACACAGACACGCACGCAGCCACACCCGCCGTCCCCTTCCCACAACTGCCACACCCACCCGTCTCATCCCACCATTGTGCCATGTGCACGCACACAGACACGCATGCAGCCACACCTGCCGTCCCCTTCCCGTGGCTGCCATGTACGCGCACACACCACCGTCCCCTTCCCCCAACCGCTATGCCCACCCGTCTCATCCCCGCCATCATGCCATGTGCGCGCACACAGACGCGCACGCAGCCACACCTGCCGTCCCCTTCCCGCGACTGCCACACCCACCTGTCTCATCCCCACCATTGTGCCATGTGCACGCACACAGACATGCAAGCAGCCACACCTGCCGTCCAACCTGCCGTCCCCTTCCCCCAACTGCCATGCCCACCTGCTGTCCCCTTCCTGCACTCAGCCGTGCACTCAGCCGTCGCAGCAGTCTGTTTAGTATGATAGCTAGATAGTTAGATACCTGGCAAATCAATAATATTTTATTTAATTCTGAGAATATTTGGATGGATGTAAGGATTATTGAGTATGCTATTTTCTGGGAAAGCATATTAATATTCATACACATCAATCAATTAGACTGATCTTTAGGTGATAAATTGTCTGGGATTATCAGAAAAAGTCCATAAACCCACCCAATTCTTGGGGTAGGCTAGTTATGTTTGTGCAATTGGGTGGATTTTCCAGAATTCTAGATAATATTGATAATATGTATTATTTTGTGAGAATTTCTACTATTTTTGGATATTCCAAGGAATTATCCACGGGAGGCTTTTCCTGATGTACAGCTACTTATATACCTTTTGATTATGGTGCACAGACCAAGCTGTGTTTATATACGGACCAAGCTGTGTTTATGCACGGACCAAGCTGTGTTTACTATATATGTACAATGTCCATAAAAGGAAGGTTTGAAAGTTTCTAACATTACCCCCTTTTTATGATTGAGACTCCGGATCAATACTAAGGAAATTCGAACAAGGAACTGTCGTATTTGTTGTATCGTTTTCGGAATTCAAGGAATTCTTTTCTTCAGAATAGAGGAGATGGTTTTGGGAGTGGTATTCCTTCACATATAGGACAAGAACATGGGGAGTCGATTTGTCGAGATCCAATATGTATGACGAGTCGTGGAGCAGAAGGATTCTTTTTATGAAATGATTGAATTGCCTTTTGAGCGTTTGCCAATTCGTTAACCATAATCCATTCATTTTCTTCTCTTGGGAATCCTTTCCACTTTACGAGATATTGGATCGTGTTTTTATATCGTCGAGAATCTACGATTTCTTCAATTTCATGTTCTGTTTGTCCATCTGTTTCCGGGTGATAGGCAGTTGATGGGTTACCTTCGATTTGTAGTTGGCTGTAAAGTTCCTTCATAAACGATGACACGAACTGCGGTCCTCTATCCGATATTACTTTTCTTGGAATTCCATGAAGTTTAAATATTTCGTCTCGGAATATTTTAGCTACATATTGAGAAGTTATGTCCATAGAAATAGGAAATAGTCTGATCATTTTCGAAAATCTATCTACAATTACGAGAATACTGTTTTTTCCTTGTGATTCTGGAATTGGTCCTATGAGGTCTAGAGATATAATTTCCCAAGGTGCGTCTGGGATCTCATTCGGATTTAAGGGAGTCTTTTTCCCTTGTCGATCTGCTTTGGTTCGTTGACACTTATCACAACCCTTTACGTATTTCTTTATATCGGCTCTGATCGTTGGCCAATAGTATCGAGTTTTGATTAGGTCATGGGTTCGTCTTACTCCTGGATGTCCTGCGAGTGGGTGATCGTGGTTAAGATTTAGGACTTTTTCTCGCAATTCGGGGTCGTGTGGTATGTACAGGAGTGTTTTCCAATAGACGAGTCCATTCTTTTTGTACCAAGGCGAATCTTTTATTTCCAATCCTCGTTTTACGAACTCTTCGGTTCGATATTGTTTATTCATTACCATTGACTCAATCATTTCTACTTCGACGGAGCGCACAGCAGCATCAACGTCTTTCGATTTTGATTGTTTTCGCATCAAATTCCGATTCTCCACCTGCGTCGCAGGAAGGATCTCCACCGGTTCGCTGAAATGAACAGCTTTCGGTTTCGACTCATCAGTTTTTAACGAGTTTGGTAAGATGGTGATTTGTTTATTATCACTGTCTACCCCCTTTTCAAAGTCTGACCTCCGGGACAGAGGATCAGCTGGGTTTGTTTTCCCAGAACGATGTTCCATTTTGTAGTGATATTCCTGGAGGAGTTGATGCCAATAAGCTTGTCGGCAAGAAAGATCTTGTGGTTTGGTAAAGTACTCCAGGTTTTTGTGATCGGTCAGGATAAGGAATGGGTGTTTTGCGTCTAGGAGATATTGACGCCATTCTCGGAGTGCAAATATGATCGCGGCCATTTCTAAATCAGCGGCATGATAATTTCGCTCTGCTTCAGCCAGGCTTCATGAAATGAATGCAATTGGGTGCCAGCGGTCATCTTGTTTTTGTGTCAATATCGCTCCGATTCCTATTCCTGACCCGTTGGTTTCAATGCGGAATGGATCATCGTCTTTAGGCATTCATAATGCAGGGGCGGAAGTGATTTTACTTTTTAATTCATCAAATGCTTTTGTACATGCATTATCCCAGACAAATTCTTTGTTTACAGAGGTAAGGGCGTTTAATGGCCGGGTGGTTTGTGCAAAGTCTTTAATGAACCTTCGATAGAAGTTCATAAAACCTAAGAATCCAAGAAGTTGTTTCTTTGTGGTGGGGGTCGGCCATTCAACGACACCTTTTACTTTTTGAGGATCCATTTTGATATGTCCTTCGGATACGATCAATCCCAAATACTCTGTTTCTGTTGCTTCAAAGTCGCATTTGGTGAATTTTAGCGACAATTTGTTTTCTCGTAGTATTTGAAGCACTTCTTTGACGATTCGTCGATGTTCGTCTAGAGTTTTGGTGAAGATCATTATGTCGTCCATATAAACGACTACCTTCCCTTTATTTATCAGATCTCGAAAGATGTGATTCATCATTGTTTGGAAAGTAGCCGGTGAATTGGTTAATCCGAAAAACATTACTAATGGTTCGAATAATCCCCGGTTTGTTCGGAAGGCTGCCTTCCATTCGTCTCCTTCTTTCATCCGAATATTATTGTATCCCCATCTGATATCGAGTTTGGTATAGTATTTAGCATTTTTAAGTTTGTCAACTAACTCAGATATCAACGGGAGTGGATACCGATTTTTGATAGTTATGTCATTAAGTTTTCGGTAATCCTGGACTGGTCGGAGTTTGCCATCCTTCTTTTTTACGAAGAAGAATGCGGATGCAAAGGGAGATTTGGAAGGACGGATCTTTCCGGTTCGTAGATTTTCTTCGAGGAAATCATCAAGTTCCTTTTGTTCGACCGTTGTGAGATTGTAAGTTTTACAGTCGATCTTGTGATCTCCAGGAAGTAGTTCCACAGCGTGATCCCAGGGTCGTCGAGGTGGAAGTTCATCGAACGATTCTTTTTCGAAGACGTCTTTGTATTCATGATAAACTTTTGGTACAGTTTCTTCGAAAGTTTTTGATCTCTTCTGTTCGCTACCGATGATTGCCAATTCTGTGGCGAGATTTCGGAGGTATCTATTTTCAATAGCGAACAGTCGTTCGTCTTCTTCTTCCTCGTCTTCCTCTGTGGGAATTAAACCAGGAACGTGGTCATCTTTACACGTGAACGATAGAGTTTTCTTTTTCCAATCAATGACTGGATTGTGTTTTTGCAGCCAATCATAACCCAAAAAGATTGAGTGTGTGCTCAGGTTTGTCATGGCCATGGCGATTTGTTCATGATGTTCGCCAATGTGCATTTCCATTGTAGAAAACTCTTTTATTGATCCTCTGTTGTTTATTGATCCATCAGCATTGTATACAGGGATAGGTATTGGTAATGTATGTGATATCAATCCCTTTTCTTTTGCAAATGCTGTGTCTATCGTTGTTCCTGTACATCCGGAGTCTATTAATGCTATTGTGTTGACTTTTTCTCTGGATGGAGTAAAGATTTTTACAGAAATTTCGAATGCGTTATTGGACCTTTTTCTTTGTACAAATCAAGGTTTATTTTGGAGTTCTCGAAGCGTGAACTGAGCTTCAACTTCTCCTATTGTTTTTATTTGTCTTACAAGACGAGGTGTTACCTCATCTATCCTCGATTCGTGTACGAAGGATTTCAAGTGTTTTATTACGCGGTCATCGTCCGTGTTGTCTGCCATTTTTTTAATCCATTGAGCAGACCAGGGATCTACCGTGTTCAACCACGTGTTTCGAATGTTAGCCGTCTTTTTTAGAGCAGGCGGAGACTCGCGGCGCTCAGCTGCACGCGTATTGTCTTTTTCTCTCTTCAAGATTTTGATCTTTGGTGGAGCGTGCAAAGCAGCAGCTTCTACACCCGTCAATCCAAAACCTTGGCTTCCTCGATCTGTTTCATCAATGATTTCTTTCTCTATGAACTCGTCTATTTCTATTTTTTCGACGATTAACTGGGCGATTCGATCGCCTATTTTGACGTTAAACGTTACGTCCGAGTTGTTTATTAGGAGGACTTTTACTTCTCCTCTGTAATCTGCGTCAATGACGCCTGCTCCAATATTGATTCCATGTTTAGCTGCTAGACCACTTCGGGGTGCCACCCGTCCATAGGTGCCTTTTGGAACCGCTATTGCTATTTGTGTGCTTATTACCATTCTCTTTCTTGGTAATATTTCTTTGTCTTCAGCACTGTGTAAATCATTTCCAGCGCTGTGTTCACTTCCTTTACTTGGCTTTCGTGCTTCAGGGCCAAGTCTTTTGAACTTAATCTTTGGGATCTCAACTTCGTCGACAGGCAAACATGTGTATTTATTGTCCGTATTTAACGATGTACAAAATGATGACGTAGTTACGGTGGAGGAGATAGGCGATCCCGAACATATTCCTCGGTTACAAAACCCTGTTTTTTGTTGTCCGCAGCATCCTTTTCGATTGTGGAGATTTGAGCTGCAAGATCATCTGCATCGGAATACATGATCTCGCGATTTCGGAAAGTCATCGTCCGAATTGGATGGCGCAGGCGTGGAGGATGATCGGCACAGGGCCACAATTTGGAACAAACGCAGCATTTTCCTTCTGCTCTAGCCTTGGATATGTCCATGGGAGCACCTTGTCCTCCAAACGTTCCGACTTGGTTTGGATGGATGCGGGGACTGGATGTGGATGCGGTGGGATTGAAACGATAATCCGCACAAGGATTGTTGCCTTTGTAGTTAGGACTTATATATCCTTGAGGACGTGTGGATTGTGTCGTTGTTTGTCGAGGAACAAATGAGGTACGCGGAAGATTAGCGTTTCCTGTTTTCTTTTCGCATGTGTATCTCCGCAAGAGTTCTGTCTGCGTTCAGTACCTCTTGTACCCAATCATCGAAACTTCCTGTCTCCGAAATGATTGTCTTGTCTCTTCATTCTACTAACTCGACGATATCGTTTTTTACTCCATTTCGTAGGACGTCGATAAGGATGGGTCCATTCAGAAGCGTGCTTAGCTTTGCTTCCTGGATTAATTGTTCGATGATGACAATGTATTCCTCGACGGATTCATTGGCTTTTTGTTTTCGAGTCATTAGCTCTGACCGAGCGTTTCTTTTGACTGATTTGGACTCGAAGTTTAGTTTGACAAGCCTCATGAATTCCCGAAAGGTTACAGTGTCGAGGTCATCTTCGTGATTGGACACAAAGAGGTTGGTGAACGTGGCTGCTGAACCTTCTCTCATGAATGATAGTATTATCATGACTTTTTGGTTGTCATTCGGCGCCGCTTCCTCAAATCCTCCTAAGTACAAGATGACAGTTCGCCACCAAGTGGTAAACTTCGTTTTGTCACCATTGTAATGATCAGGGCGTGGCATATAGTTTGCACCGAGTTTGTGCAGGATTTGGGGAGCGGGAGGAAGAGGTGGTGCAGGGGGAACAGCTTCTTCTCCTTCGTGACCCATTTCGACTCCTAGTTCTGATTGTGTCTCGGAATCGATAGGTGGTGGTGGATCTCGAAAGGTACTGAACATTCACTGGGATTTACGCATTTTTCCGAGCAATAGATGGCTAGTCTATTTCAGGAACGAAGGCGGATTTATATGATTCGCAGAGTACGGTCAACAAGTTACTCGAAAGACTTCACTTGTTTCCGGACTGAAGGCGGGAATGTGATGTAAAGAAGTACAACAATGTAAACTAACAAAGTCCAAATGTCTTATAGATTGTACCGACTTTTGAGGTACGTGAGGGTGCAAAGGAACCGGAAAACCCTGGCTACGGGCACTTGATACGTCAAGCGAAACGACGTGACAATAACTGTGATCACGTGAACAGCAAAGGTGAACGAGCTAGAGCGACGAGTCTCAGCGCACACCCAGAATGATGTGAAACGCTTATATTACCTAGAGCGACGAGTCTAGGTAATCTACATTAGTGATACTACAACTGCAAGTGATGAACGAACGTACCTCAGCGCACACCCAGAATGATGTGAAACGCTGAGGAAAGGAAAGAGGGGACGAACTATCTGAAGTACGCGCTGCTTATGTAATATGTGTGCGCGTATGTGTGACGGACGAGTGTGAAGTGATAATGTAGCAATAATGTAGAATCTAACAAAAGGTTATCGGATCCCTTTTACGTAGCAGCCTCTAGCGCTCTGCTAATACACCCCGTAGTGCACTATCGGGAGAAGCAACTTTATTCGTATTTATGACAGCGAACGACCGTATTTGCAAACGTGGGCTCGGTGTTTGTCCGAAGTGGGTTGCGACCACTATGCAGAGTCTGCCAAACTCGGTTTTTAATGGCGGGGACGGTACTTACGACGACGGGCGTAAACTAGACCCGATCGAAGGCTAAACGAAGCAGAACGGAGAGGATAACGACTTGGGCGATGCCGTGGCAGACTGCCTTTGGCGGATAGGTGTAGAGAATGTAGGCAAGAATGAGGAGGGCGATGATCTCCAGTTTATCTAAACGAGGAGCTTCCAGATTAGGACGGCGGCGACGATGCTAGCAAAAGCTGCAAGACGGCAGGCGCAGTAGCAGGGTTGCGGGTACGAAGGCGTTGGAAGATCCAGAGGCAGAACCACTGAAGTCGTTGAAGAAGTTGCGGAATGATAGATGGATGGTGGTGGTGACGGAGATGGGGTAGGTGGACAGGAACCTGAACAGAAGTGTCCGCGGCTCACAGGCAAGGTTGGGTGGTTTGGCAAGGGAATGATGAGCAAAAGCGTCAGGCGCAAAGTGCGGGCGACAAGAGGAATATCTTGAGAATAATGTAAGGATTCTCAACCAATCACTCAAATTGAGCTAATGGATCAAGTGAATAGATATTCTCAAGATGGGGAATACATGACAAGTACAGCTACTTATATACCTTTTGATTATGGTGCACAGACCAAGCTGTGTTTATGCACGGACCAAGCTGTGTTTACTATATATGTACAATGTCCATAAAAGGAAGGTTTGAAAGTTTCTAACAACATCAGCAAATTGTTCACGGCCTTATCCGGACTTGGGGCACTTGGCCCGCAGAGCAGAAGTGCCCCGAGTGACCAAATTAGCAAAAGCGACTACCAAGGCACGATTAAGACGTTTTTGCTCCAGTGCGTCCAGGACTTTCTCAGGTCACAATTGGATAAGCAGAAAAAGTAGAAAAAGATGTCTAAGTACTACAATGCTTTCTGTCGCGACGGGGCTATAGTGCGAGCCAAAGATGCATCTCATGTGCTGGGCGTCCACGCCGCTGAGAGCCTATTCACCGCTTGGTGCTTGCAATGCAGGGGCATAACTGATATAATCTGTTGAGGATGCGGAGAGATCGCCCAAATTCGCTAAGCTAGATATTTCTTGGAGAGTGTAACCAATGTGACCAACATGAGGAGACGTTGAGCTTGGAGTCGAGTTGGCGAATGGGCTGGGCGTATGAAAGTTATTGGGATACTAGGTTCTTCCAACGCATGATGGTCATGCTCCCGAAGTACCACGCGAGTCGTTGGTGATCACCCAGAAGTAGACGTTGAGCTTGGAGTCAAGTTGGCAAATGGGCTGGGCGTATCGGGATAGGCCGCTACTTCGGTGAGGTCGAATACCTCGCCATGAATTGCAGTGTAGACATTATTAGGACTGCTGGTGTATGAATGTGATGCGAGCTCTGATGTACTGAAGACATGCTCCGTCGGACAGATGACGAGCCCAAGAATCGCGATAACAAATACCGCACAAACGCAGATGAACCAGATGATGATATTCAAGGCGAGCTTCTCCCTCCATGCCTGACGGACATCACCACGCTTCACTCGGCCGAACCACTTGAGAAAAGGGGAGGGTATCCACCAGGCGAGGACCCAGCACAGCAGCACCCAGCGGCGGCACGCCGGTGTTTCCTTGATGACCTCCGTCGACTCATTCTCCGTGATCTCACCAGCCAGTGCCTCCTTCGCCGAATCGCCACCAGTCCTTCATGTCCGCGCTTTGGAGCATGTTCCTGGAGAGTGCATACGACTTGGAGCAGTAGTCGGAATTGGTGTCTTCCCGGTTAGACATAAGTCGGTTCCTGTTGTCGAAGTCGTCCAAGTGAGGATTTGCCGTTGTCATATCCATTGTGGTAGAGATCCACACACTGGACAAGGAATGGAGTGGGAGATGGAGATGAGGACGAGGAAGCACTGCAGGAGACGTGAGCAGAGCCTATGGCATCGTAGAAATGGCGTACAGTAAGCCTTGTTGGCGAGACAGAGCATCGGCGTCGGAGCCTAAGATGCAATCTCGAAAGAGTGGTGATCTGCATACTTATTGACGTAGAAGGATTTAAATGTGTCATATGAATGATGTGGCTTTATTTCGAGCGGGATGGGGTCAGCGCCGTAGACGGGTATTAGATGTGCTGCGCGGTATATTGAGTCGATGTGGATGATCGCATAGTTGGGTGTATGATCGGGAAGAGTGCCCGGGCGAACGATCCACATTCCAGTGAGCTCGTCAGGCCCCTCGCCATCTTTATCGAACCAGCGTACGGTTGCACAAGGATAAGTGATGCCCTTATAGACGAAGGAGAAAAAACAAAAAACACGGGCAATTTCATACCCACGCATCCCATCTGCGTCTGGATCCGTCCCGACAAATACACAGTCATAGCGTGAGCCCTCACGCCTCCACATTGGACAGGATCGGATGTATTCCTTGTGCATTCCGCCAGTCCCACATAGATCGCTGGGCGCATAAAATCGGGATGATGCAGAATTAAACACAGATACCGGCCCATCATAGCAAGGAAGCTCGAAGTCTGGGACGGCCATAATATCGCGCGGATCATAGGGGTTCAGGTGCTCGAATAGAAAGCGTCGGAGGAGGATTATGAAGTTAGGAATGGCGAGCTCTATGGCTAATGCACGCACAGTCCTCGCGCGTTTAGATTCTGTATATTCATGCAAGTAAAAACGACGCCACAAAGGATAGGTGTGCAATAACGTACGTCGATGTCGTGGTAGCTCAACATTTGCTGCAAGTATTGTTGCGCTATGATCTGCTTCTCCATCTTCATTGTCGGCTGCAAGACTCGCAGAAGGTTGATTTGGAATGTCTTGTGTGGTGTCGCCGGGATCCTCTGTGGATGTAGTAGGTGGAGCCATTTGAGCTTCGGTGGTTAGAAATCAGCCGTTAACTAGCCTACATTTAATAAACTGTACCTATTAACTTCAGGGCACTTGATAGGCACGTTCCGTTGAGCATGCCACGACTGGCAAAGTTGGTCCGTGCAGCCGAGAGCTTGTCAAGTCGCTGATTAGTAACAAGTATCTGACCCAGAGCCTTGTGCTTGTTCGACCGGCGGTATGGTTTCTTCACTGCGGTGATATGCTTAGTCTCTGTTATTGACGAGCAGAGTCCATTTGGTGCGCCAAAGAGCCGGATTAGCTCGGGGTAGTGCTTGATAGAATGCTGGCGGGGAAGTGAAAATGTCGAGGCGACACCGGTCCTCTTGAAAACCTCCCGGTAACGGTAGAAGCGTTGGGTTGCATCACTGATACTGTTCAGTGCAGAGTCAGTAATGACATTCCGACGGACAAGGTAACAGAATTCTATGAATGCACGGAATGTGCATATGATGTCATCCGGGACATAGCCTTCTATTGCCGCAATGTAAACCTTATGGATTCGGTGATCAAGAATGAAAAAATCCATCAGTGAGGTGGATGAACCTTCATCAGTGCCTTGGAATCGTTGCCAGTCCACTGTTTGAATCCCCGGCCCTGTGGGAAGCGACGGAGACCAGTAAAAGGTGCTACAGCAGCAATACTGTCGCAGAATATTCAGTGACAAAGAGCAGAAAGCAGAGTAATAACACGTACCGTCTATCGATGTCATCCATGATGTGCTCTGCTTCTCGTGTCGATCCCGATGTTTGTAGAATGAATTTCCCTACCCAGTCTACCAAATGATCCTTAAACGTTCCCTTGATGAGCTGGTGGAGTATATCCGGGGCAATGAGTTCGTGTATGTCAGCACGAGGGAAGTCGTTCGTGAACGGCTAGAAATATATAAAAATAGATTAGTGTCACCAGCGTACGAATAAGATGGAGGGTAAAGGATACATACAACAAGGTTGGCAACAATGCCAAATTCTTTCCACATTTGATCTGGCGTAGCATTCTGAAACAATGTCTCAGTCAACCGCTGACAACGGTTTATAGCATCTGGGTCTGAATCAAGTGTACCACGTGTTGCAGTACAGCTGCAATTGTTACTGCTACTGTTTGCTGTCACTTCAAACAGTAGAACTCACCGTGCACACCAGCGACGAACAATGCAAGCCAGTAGCACCTGCTCCTCGTAATCGGCTATATACGGCCCAAGCCCATATATTGTCTTTCGGAGATGTCCATCGCCATAGCGAACAACCTCGGGTGTTAACATGTGTGGTTTTAGTCTTTGAAGGATTGCAGACAATGAGTTGTGAAACAGTTGGCGACGGAACATTCGAAATTCTTCGTCCGAGGAATGTTCTTTCGTTGCTGAATAGATTAAGTCAGTACGATATTCATGTACAGGGTACGACTTACTTTTTGGAATGGCAAGAAATCCGATAATGACGACGGCATCTTGATGCCCTCGGCGGACAGTATTATGAACGTTGCCAATTGACATATATAGAGGGTAATACTCGTTGTTGCCGGTTGCGACAGACACAGTCGTCTTGTCACTTCCTAGGATCACTGGAACGAAAGTCGATCCATGCGTTGTCGGATCTTTAGCTATTGTATCCTAGGTAATAGCTTGTAAGGCGCTGAGTTGAGCCTAGTACGAACTTGAGATCTTACCGCATGGAGCCATGCCCAATCTCCAGACATGAAGTCTTGATATCGTCGTTCATCATTGTCCACTTGGGATTCCCGATAGGGCACATAGTCAAAAGATTCTTTGAAATCTTGGTTGGCGAGTATGTCGTGAATACAAGCCAGGGGATCACGAAACCAAACATCGAATGATTGGTCCATCCATGGCAACCGGCCTGACGACGGCTGATTGCCAGAATACTCGACGGAAAGCTTTGACCACTTCGTTCCAGCTAACGGAGTGTTGTCGATAACGTCATACAGATGTTTCGCACCCGCGAACGGCGGCATCTTGTGTTGGGGATTATCAGGATTTGACTCGATTAGAGTTGCTGCCCATATATCCATGAGGGCATCAATTTGTCCCGCACTCATCTCAGCACGTCGATACAGGATATCGGCCGTTTCGAATTGGTTACGATTGGCATAAGGAGTCCAGTCATTGTCTGATGCCGTATGAAGTGGTTCAGGTTGTGCATTAGGTGGAAGAAAGTTTCCTTGCGCATCACAAGGCCGTCCTAAAGATATCAAAATTTGTCAGTAGTTATTCGATGGGAAATGATACAACTGTACCGTTCAAATGAGGGTGAAAGACTCGACGCAAGGTCCCACCCATCCTCAATTCTTCATGCTGTTGTTGATCCGGATCATTCTCGTCCTCATCTCCAGCTTGAGATGGTCCAGGAGAGGACGGGGGTTGTATCGGAGGGTCCGAGGGTGGAGAGGGCAGTGGGTTTCTTTGCCGTTGATTGGTTGGATGAGCGGCAAGACGGTGCTTAGTTCGACCACCAGGAGTTTTGAACCAGCGGTTGCATCCTGGGTGCTCGCACGGAAGTTGTAAGGGATCATTTGCAGCATGAGGCATTTTCGTATAAGTCTAGTAGTAGTGGTTGACTCGTTAGGTTATGTGTTTGTTTGCACTCAGGGTACCAGACCTACAAAAAATCATCCGAGTTCAAATTACAACTTTCGTGGCTTCATCCCATACGTTGACCCTCTCAGCCTCACTCAGTCTTCAAACCGTAATCATTGCTAGTAATGAGTACTCGACGTACCCGTGCGAAGAATGCAGACACTCACCCTGGAGCCATTGTCCTTGCGGCGCAGGGCAAGCGACGGACCAAAGTGGAGAAACAGGCCGATGATGACCGTGCAGCGGAAGCAAAAGCTGCTGCCACGAAAGCTGAAGAAGAACGTGTCATCACTATTGCAAAAATGGTGATGGAGTTGCGAGCCAAAGAGCAGAATGCTGCCGCACCTGTGAGACACGCCAACCTGTTTACTGTGTCCATCAGGACTCTGACGATATTACTGGAGGTGCTCGAACAAGCGTCTGGTGTGAAGGGGACGAGCTCCTCCACTAATGGCGCTGCGTCAGTTGATAGACAGGCCAAGCAAAGTGAGTAACTTATCTCTGCGAGTGTGAGGAAGTTCGAACAACTCACAGTATTTGTAGGTGACGATCAGACACCATATAGTGTGCAGGCAGCAGCCACAAGTGCAAGACCAAAGAGGCTACCAAAGCCATCGCTCAAGGCAATGATCAGTCAAGCCAGCAAGATGATCGCTGAGAGCACCAACGGTGATGCAGTCAAACCGGCACCAAACTTGTCACACTTTCTAAAGTGGGTACTCGCATGCTGTCACATCAACGATGTTGTTTCTCACTGAGTCCACGCTGTTATTCGTCAACCTATTGGTTACTGACTACGAATCCAACAGAAAGAAGTCTCTTTCTGAAAATGGCGTCAGAGGTTGGGCCGTAGGTGTTCATGAGAGAACGACCCTAAAGAAGAATATTCCGACTCATACAACGTCCAATCCGCCGACCACTGTAACCAACGTCGTGTCTAGTCAAGCTACGAAAGTCAACACTCCAGCCACCACTAGTACTCAATATTCTGTGACGGACGCTGTTATTGCAACCAAATTTGGTGGCTTTAACCTCGATTCTGACTTGGAGCAAGAGACGCAGCCTTTGGAGAAACAAGCGGCGGGAAAGTCAAATGATAACATCGCACTGGTGTGTACTTGATATAATATATATGAAGATACTCTAGCTGAACCAACTGTTCTAGGTCGTTCACTCCAGTCCTGACAGTGATGTTGAGATCGAGGCTAGTCAAATTCCGCCCTGGTATTCACCTCGTGCTCCCTCCAGTCCGACCAACAGTGATTTCGAGGCTAGCCAGATTCCGCCCTGGTATTCACCTCGTGTTCCCTCAGCTAGCAAGAGAAAGATAGAGGAGATTGTTCTGGACAGCGAGCCTGAAGGCGACGAGCTTACAGTTGAAAGTAATATGCAGGTTGACGGCGACACAGCACACTGTGAGGTACGAACTACAATGTCGGTAAGTCTTGTTTGTTTTTCCTTCATATTTCTATGTGTTTTCACTTAGTTTACATCACACCAGACGTCAGTCAATGTCACAACCGTGAACGACGCTCAGCCCGCAACCAAGAAGGCCAAGACAGAGTCAGGCGTCAATGCCGGCGTGGATTCTATTGAAAGCAAGAAGACTCGGACTGTGGACGCTGAGTCCAAGTCTCGCAGTGACTATAAGAATATTGATCTTCCTGTTCCTGCGGATAACAAATGGACAAACGCATTCATGGACACTGTTATTCTTTGGGCAGGGGGACAACCAAATGTTTGGTCAATTCCCGACGAGACCCTGGCCACAGCACTCCAGGAAATATTCATCGCTGTCTACCCGGATGTTCCGTATGAGGTAACAGCGCACGGCGCAGTATTCGGTGTTGTATGTTATCATCTCCGTTTCTTTTTCTTGTCGTCTCATTGCCCTTCACTGAAATATGGATAGGCATGGCAGCGCTTGCTCGAGTGGCGCAGTGGATTCGGATCTACTGCCCTCATTATGGCGATTCACTTTTTCTGGGAAACTTTCATCAAGGATAGTACGGAGTCGGAGGATCCCAACGTGACAATCCAAGCGGTTGCTGAGGAATTGATTTCGCTCCCCTCTTTCCCCTTCACACATGAAGACTGTGAAAAACTGGATCCTGCCCGCAACTTTCGTTCAAGCTTCATCCTGAAACTCGTCGCAACTGCCCATTTGAGCAAAACAATCAGTGCCATTGACGTCCAGTCTTTAGACACTGTGAAGCTGCAAAAAGGCTATGGTATGGAGTGCGTTGTCGCTCTTGCGGCCGCTGCGGTAAATCCCTGATTTTCTCGCATTGCTTGATCTGATGTACTGACTGTATTGTTATCAAAGCTTGAGCGCGCCTTCACCCTTGTTCGTGATGGTGTCATTGATGTACAGGATGCTGTGAATGAAATGGCAGAAAAGAAGGGCAAAATCACGCTGCCAAAGACGCTCAACAAGGCGACGGGGAATATGAGCAAAGGCACATCCATGTTCTCAATGGGTAACTGGGGCAATGAAACGAAATCGTACGCCGTCTCAGTCACAAAGAAGGGTGCTGAAAATACTGCCGACATCATTACTTCTGCATACGCGTTGCTCGACCGTGGCCCCACTCCCAGCTCTGACGCTGATACCATTGATCCCCGTGCTTGTCTTTGGTATTACCTATTTACTCAGTCCGTGCTACTCCAATCAACTGACCACTCCCCAGATCCAATTTAATTGTTCATGCGACGGAGCAAGTCTGAGTCGTCACCGTGGCAGCGCCGGTGGCGATCATGCCAAGCTCTCTAGGATTTTGCCACTTTTTCGGATTTTCAACTGCTTTAATTGCACATTTTTGTATCTATTCTATTTTTCCAATGGACAGTATGGCGCATCCTCTGCTGCTTTTTCCACTTTTTCCCATTGAAATCCCCCATCCTAAGTGCGAGAAGTGCGAAAAGCGTGATATATTCAATGGATGATTTCGTACATCTTGAGCCAATTTTTCTACTTTTTTTCCCATTGCGACACTGATCACAAGTGCGAAAAGTGCAATACAAGTGAAGTACTAGTCGGATCCAAGAAAACGAGTGGCCTTGAGCGACTTGAGCAGCCATGGGTCTTAATGGAAAAAAGTGCCGCAAAAGTGTCGCAAAAGTGCTGAAAAAGTGCGGATAAGGGCACGCACAATTTACTGATGTCTCATCACGCAGAGCATCAAGTTGTCATTCCAAACGATAAATTGGAACCCTTCACAACTGGATCAACTCTTGGATTGCAAGCATTTTACACTGTGAGTCACGCAGTGCATGGCGCCTTCCACCATCCCTGAACAAACTGATCGATGTCACCTCCAGCTTTACACGGCCCTACTTGTCTTCGTGACCCAGAAGTTAATGCTGTCGGCCATCTTTTCCAGTCCAAGGAAACTGACAGAGGTTCACGACATATATGGCGCTTGGGCTGGCCTTGGTTCTTCGCTGAGTACTCTCTGGCAGCAAACCAAAGTCGCATCGTCAGTCTTGTCAATTGCGCTTGTGACGGTGTACTTTGCCTGCATTGCGGTCCTCCATGTGACCTCGTCGACTCTGATGCAATTCCAATCGATCAATTACACCACGACAGGCGTGGTACAAGTCCAGCGAACTTGGCCCAACGCATCTGTTGACCTTGCATCAATAGACTGGATGGTGGTGACTCCGCTCGTCCCATTCCTGGATGTTTTTTTTTGGTAATGACACCTTTGGATTGGTCAATAACACTCTATGATATTATTATTGGGCCGGTGCGGTCTGAGACTCCTATAGTCCATGCGACTACATTGAATGCAAACTGTGGTCTCCTTCCAAATCTATCGATGGATGCCTCGGAGGATGGTACATGGAACGTTAGCGCTTCAATGTCGGATTTGGACCCCATCAGCATTACGGTTTCATATCCACCCTGTAAGCCACTTCTCCGAGACAGCTGATATCAGAGACTCAGGGTCAAATACAGTGCTTAACGAAATCTGGTTCTCCCCTTCCATCCAGGTTAGTGTCTTGTTCCTTGCATCGTGATCAAGTAACAATATGTAGTGTTTGGAACCAATCTGCTCGAGTTTCATTCTTTATCTTGTTTCTGCGGAGATGGAAGTTGATGATTCCGTTGATGTCAATCATGTCTATATCAACGGAACGTACTATCCTCCCAGTAAGTAATTGTGGTGGTTGATCCGTGACATGTGATACCTAAGAGTGTTGTGTTGTGATTCTTACAGGTGGTACTGCCGAGACTTTCTCGACACCAATACGCTTCGTGGCGTGCTCTTTGAATCCGACAAATCACAATGTCACCCTTGGAACCTCTGAAACTCCTCTCGGCCTCGGCGAGCAACGAACAGATGTGCCATGGTCAACTTTTTCGCCCGTAGGCGACCTGAACCTCACTTCTGCAGTGAGCTCGTTGATTCCGCAAAACGGCAGATAACTACGAGCTGATCAAATTTGGATAGATTTCTGATGCGATGAAATCTGCTAATTCGCTTCCGTCGTCTCCCTATTGTCAGCCTGTTATGTCGTACCCAGCACTATGGGCAAATATTACTGCATTCAATGCGTATGTTGTTCCATTTCCTAGTTCTGTGATCTGGCTAACAACTATCCTAGGTATATGAGATCGGCTTTAGGGATGGGCGTATCCCCCTGTTTTGGGTCACCCGCAGCACAGTACACCAGTTCCCCGTCCTTGTTGACTAGGGGTCAATTTGAGAGCACTGTCTCTCAACTCGCCGCTGAATTCATATGGTTAGGTAGCGTTCAAAGCACACGAGCCTACTGTCTGTCTCACCAATGTTTTGTAGCGGGAGAACTGGGTGATACTGGAGGAGGCTTCGACCAGCAGAACCTGGAATATCCAATGTTGGTGACGGTATTAGCATACAGTTTGAACGTATGCGAAATTCGGTGGTGCAATCTTTGACACAATTCAACTGACGTGATACCTTTTTGAATCACAGATTAATACTTTGCCAGTGAGTTGGTTGTATTGTATGGGGCCAGTATCTCATTTTCAAAGGTCATCGTGGCCTTCTGCGCATCGGTCATCCTTCTTGTTTCGGCGATCTACTTCCTGTGGCAACGCCCGCTAGCAGTGGTCTCTGGTACCGGCGTGCTGGAAATAATGTGGTTTGGATCACGCTCACAGGTTCTCCGAAGTCACCTCAGCGTTGTTAAAACTGCATCACTGGATAGTCTACGTGCCTCGTCGATGTTCGAGACCGTTTTTTGGACATGTTCAGAACACAGGCATGGAGGAAGCAGTGACCTTTATGCAGTTGTTCCATTTTACGATGTGGAAACTGATGTAGGAGTTCCAGATCTCTGGGGCTCTTAGGATCAGGTGTGTGCTTTAACGGGCGAATCAGATGTCATCTTACGCCTGGTTTCTATGGTTAGAAAATCAACATCCGAGCGACCTGTCTCAACGCATGCTCCTTCATATATCGAATATTTTTCATAGCACTCGATATTGGTGTTACACACTCCACGTCTTGTTCGTAGCCCTGCATGTCGCTCTTCTCGCCTGTCTTGTTCATCATCCAGAGCACTCTGTCATGTTTCTGTCTGACGGTCAGACAATGACGATCGGATTGAGTGCTCTTCTGCAAGCAGTTTATACGGTGTGTCGACATCATCTCACGGAATATGTTCCATGGTTTCATTCTTGTCTTAGCTTTATTCTGCACTTTTGGTCCATCTGATGCAACGGCTTGCATTGTTCAAGATTGTCAGCGGGCGACGGAAGCTAACCACTGTACACGATATGTCTGGAGCGTGGATCGGAATTAGCGCAGCGATCCATATTATCTTGCAACAACGCAAAGGATCCTCATCGAAACGAGACATATTCGCTGTGCACGCCTATCTGAATATGATGACGTGCTTGCACATCATCTCGTCGTCCATAATGCAGTGGCAAGAATACCTCGACCACTCTGCCGTCGGGGTTGCTAATATCCAGACGATTCTCGCTATGCCAGACAGTGCTGTGAACATCAGTCAACTAGGATGGGCTGAGATTTTTTCCATTGCGCGTTCGATCCGAGATGCAGGCTTGCCCACAGATGGGTTGTGGAACAACACCATCTACGATACATTTGTTCCATCTTCGAACTTTGCCACTACCTGGGACCCGACGTGGGTCAATGCAACGACGCTTACTGCGCAATGTGGCCTAGTCCCCAACCTCACGCTGTCCTCTCAAAATTCTGATGGAGAGTACCAAATCAGCTTCCAGAACGGGACCAACAACGGCAGCTTCCTCGAATCCCCAATATGTGAGTGCTCATATAGTATTTTTTTTCCGCCATTTTATCAACATTCTCCTAGGGAAAGACGTAGTTCGCGCTATCGCGCCGAGCACTGAGGTAAATGTGATCTCACTTGTGTCCTCAGACTGTCCAATTGATGTGTCCCAAGTGCATAGCTTGCCCTCAAACTCTGTTCTACATGATTACAACTGGCATTCATGTGGATGAGTCTGTTCACGACCCTGCCGTTGCTGAGCTGAATTGGACCTATACGCCCTCAGGTATGGTTGTTCAAGTTTGCGTTGACAAACTCCGCACGACTGACCTTGCACGGAAGTAGGAGATATGCAGACCTCGGCCACGTTAACCTACATCGCCGCGTGTTCGCTCAACGCACAAACATTTTTGGTTTCGCTGGGTTCACCCGACCAAACTCCCCCTTCCACACATACATCTTGGTCAGTATGGTCGCCAGAAAATGCGACAAATCTTAGTGTCGGGGTATGTTTCCGTGCATTATTCAGTTGAGCCAAACTCACTTACAGACGTTACATCATATCTCGGTTCAGATGGCGACCGCGCTCTCGAAGGACGTTACTGGGTCGTTTCCCATCTTTGTTCAGGGGAATTCCTCTGCCAATTTTACAGACATGGACAGGTGAGTGCCCTGCGCAACATGTCAACCCAGGACGCGGATCGAATGAGAATTGCACAGCTACATCATGTCCTCGCTTGGGCTGAATTTGACGTATTCAAATGAGACCTCTGTCTCTCAGTCGAGCGCCAACCCTTCTGTGACACTCAGCCCAGTGCATTTAGAAAATGTAATCGCGCAGACCGCAGCGATGTTCCTATGGACCGGTGGGCATGGTTTCTGTCCCGTTGTGTGACGATCGCGCTTATTTTACTTGTCAGCTGGCCAGGTCGGGGAGAGCGGAGGCGGTTTTCAGCGCGTAGTGGGCGAAACTCGGAGAATGGTTTATGGACCACCAATGTGGTGCCTTCATGTACGTGAACCCCGCGACCGTTGTTAATATCATAGGCTGAAGCGCGATATGGATGCATCGTTGATGTCGACCCGGATGCAGGTGAACACTATTCCCGTACGTGACGTTCATTTTCCTCCGACGATGACTTCCAGTCTTATGTCCAATCGTGTCGTTGACCGGTGATGCGGTGACGAAAAGGTCCTCTATGCGTCCGTAGTGTCCTTTTTATCCCTCATCCTGGCAACGATCATCATTGGCAAAGGACCCTCTAGAGAACACCCCACGTCAATCTCTGGAACAAGCGTTCTCGAGTGTCTGTGGCTTGAGGCACAGTCAGAATTGCTTCATTCCCATCTACTGAAAGTCGAGGAGCCACGTTTGGACGCATTGCGAGCAGCAGGCATGTTTGACGTTTGTCTTGGTGACATTGGGCGGTCAAGTTACCCTGAAGGGGAGCGGCCAATTCTTGAGTTGGCAGTGGATGGATGAAATCATTTCTGACTCGCCGTCGGAATATCTTGCATCATGGCGGAGGCTGATTGAATTGCAATCGACACTTCTTCTTGACACGAACTCTGCCAGGAGAAACATATTCATTAACTTTCTTATTTTTTGAATTGGATACATAGTGACCATCTTGTACTCCGTGACCTGCCAGGCTTTGGCTCTCGTTGTAGAATTCCAAATTCGTCTCATGTCACTGTGCTCAGTGCAACGGCCGACTACCACACAATACGGTCTGCCACTACTAAGGCCCGCGCAGGAATTGCTGGAACTTTACGCGCCACGATGTGCCATGTAGTCTGGGACCCAGCTCGTCTATGAGCGCCGATCAACCCGAGGCCACACTGGTTCACACCACCTCCGTCAGCTGCGGTATGTTATGTCCGTACGCAAAGAAGCACGGCCGGTCTGCCCAAGTACGTTCCCCAATTCCCAATTGAACCGTATTGTTTTGCCTCGTTTCATTCTTCATTGCCACGGAACGCTTGTCGGAGAAAGCCGAGCCTTGTCAACTATACGATGGAAGAGAAGATGCCAGGAGGACATGCCATTCAGATGGTGCATTGCAGAAGCCCTCATGATTGGACACGTCTGTACAACCCAGCGGTATTTCGATTAGTACACGGGAAGGCTATTGACGGGCGACGCGGACTGGAACACGGAGCAAGGATGACTAGGGCTGCTAGCAAAAATGCAGTAGAATAGAATAAATTTGACCGAAAGGAAAGGTGAAGGGATTTCAAGAAATTGACCAGTACTCGCGTAGCCCCGGCGTCGCAAAGTGCTACCGCGCCCCGCTCCAGCAAAGACCTTTCAGTGTCGTGGTTATAGCGAGTGTCGCACGGTCTTCAGCAGAGGCGAGCATCTCGCCAGTCTCTCATCTTCAATGTTTATCTCCCTCCAGAAAACATACCGGAGAACGTCCGTTTACTTGCCACTGCTCAAAGCAGTTATCTTGTCTCAACAACCTTCGCCAGCATGCTCAGACGGTCCACGCAGATAAGCAGGACCAGTACGGGAGGATGATGCGCCTCCATGGCGGCTGCCAACAAGTCTGGTCAGCCCAGAGGGAAGCGCGGTCAGGCCCTCACCGTCGCCTCCCCCACCCACGACGTTCACCCCCTTGGCCAAGT
>JBBPSB010000358.1:0-22039 GCA_038093375.1 Xerocomus brunneocitrinus
ATGCTTCACGGGGGTACGATCCCTGCGTAAGAGTTTCTTTGTAATTATCTTCGGCTAACTAACCTTCATCAGTGCCTTGTTCTTCCGGAATCTCTTTGGTCCTGCGACAGAAAGGGTGTGTCTTTTCCGGATTCATGTCGACGTCTGAGCTTACCTTAATATTGCTAGGTTCTTAGTGTCATCATATCCCTTTCCATGCTGGGGAATCTTCTATCCATATTATTCACCCAAGGCAGAGGTACGAGATCCTTGTTTTGTGTATGACGATATGCCTCATGTAGAAGCTAGTCGTCCAGGAATTGGGACGTGAGGGAGTTCTCCCGTACTCGTCGTTCTTTGCAAGCAACAAGCCGTTCAACGCACCACTTCCCGGGCTTTTCATACAATATCTCATTTCGGTTTTACTTGTGATATTTGCACCGCCCGGAGACGCCTATCTCTTTATTGTCAACTGTAAGCAGCTGTCGCTTGTTTATTGTCGATTCTCATCACTGGCTACCAGACTCCTCATACCCGCTTGCATTGTTCAACCTGCTGATCTCCGGCGGGTTGCTGTTGTTGTATACCGATGCTTTCGAGTCATTTAACTGGAATCCACCGTTCCGAGCGTACAAATATGCGGTCGTACTCTTCTTCCTCTCGAATGTCTTTTTGATTGTAGTGCCATTGGTACCACCAACAGCTGGTTATGAACCATACGAACATCTCCCGTATTATGTGAGTTGTGCTATCAGTCGATGCAGGGAGGTGAACTAATGCGTTCTAGTCTCATGTCGCCATTGCTCTCTTCGTTGGATTTTTGGGTGTCGTCTATTGGTTTATACTCTTCCGGTGGATACCCGAAAGGAATGGATACACTTTGAAGCAAGTAACAGTCACCCAGGAAGACGGTGTTCCTCGCAATGTTTTCCGACAGATACCAATTGGGGTGGAGGTAGATTAGATGTTGCCTGACACACTATATGACCTTCAGTTAAAGTAGCATTTGTAGCATATGCATTTCAGTTGATATCTCTAGATCTACCGTTTTCCGAAGTCCGACCGCCACAACAAATTGATCGATCCGGAACGTGTGTTCGCATTTTCCACTCAATTTTGCGTGGTTTACAGCTGCCCACAGGATTGGTTGTCTCAGGCCTCAAATAATGCAATAGCACGCCAATCGCCACTTCTCCATCGCCAGCACTCCTTCCTTCTCACCGTCATGACCGACCACCCACACGCTGTCTCCCCCGCCCTTCTTGCGGTCAAAGACATCACCTTTGGGAGTGTACGTATTCACGAATCAAAATGTCGACAGATCGTAACATACACGCAGATCGCAGGGATGGTCTCCAAAATACTCGAACACCCTTTCGATCTCACCAAAGTCCGGCTGCAGTGTCAAGTGCTGGACGCTACTGCTAGGTTTAAAGGACCCATCGATTGCCTCGTCCGGACTTTTAAACACGAAGGCGTACAAGGACTCTATCGCGTACGTCGTTGCCTCGTTTTTGTGTGTGCGGGCGTGGCCTCATGGATGCTGCAAAAGGGGTTGCCTGCACCAGTTATTGGCGCCATGGCGGAAAATGCGACGCTCTTCGTGTCGTATAGCCAGATACAGCATGGCATACGATGGCTCACCGCACAACTACCTTCACAGGACCTCACGCTTCTTCAGCTCGCAGTTTCTGGCGCTGGTGCCGGTGCAGTAACGAGTTTTGTCCTGTACGTCCCGTTCTAGGTGGCGATGAGATCATTTTATGGAACCAATATTTCTAGGACTCCAGTAGAACTTGTAAAATGCAAAATGCAAGTCCAAATGCTTGCCGTTTCTGGCGCATTTATACAGCCATCCCCCTCCATGGCCACAGCCGCCACGCTAGGGCCAACACCACTCAAATCCCGAGCGCTTCCTGGGCCCATCGCCGTTCTCACGTCCGTAATCCGCAACGATGGTTTCCGCGGTCTCTGGCTCGGCCAGACAGGGACGCTCATCCGAGAGTGTGGCGGCGCTGCCGCCTGGTTCGCATGCAAAGAGTTTGTCGGGGCGCAGCTCATCCAGCGACGGGCGGCACGAACGGGTACGTCCCTCGGGCGCAAGGATATTCTACCATGGGAGTCGGCCGTGTCTGGGGCGTGCGCCGGGGCCGTGTTCAACTTTTCACTGTTTCCGGCGGACACGGTCAAGAGTGCAATGCAGACGGAGGAGGAACTGCGACCGCGTGCCAAGGGTGTTGCCCCGTCCACGTTCTGTGGGACGGCGCGGGCGCTGTACAAGGCGCAGGGGGTCCGGGGGTTCTATGCTGGGTGTGGGATCACCGTGGCGAGGTCCATACCGAGTAGTGCGATCATTTTTCTGATATACGATGGATTAAGCAAGCGGTTTCCGTAGAATAAATAGATTGAATACTTAGAGCACTTGTATCATTAACACTCTTTGATTTTGATAGGTACTGTAATACATCTTGGGATAATGCTAAATCAGGCAACCTATATGTTGAAATAATTTCTCGAAAATAAATCCCAAAAACGCATGTCGCTCACTTTCATTCGACAATTGGCACGTCGAGCAGGTTCAAGTGCTCTCCTGCCTCGCCATGTTCCTCCTCCTGCTTTCCAGCTGAATACCCCTCGTCGCTCGCCGGTCTCGCGCACGTATGCCTCCAAAACAAAGTCCAAGTCCACTGCGTCCTTTGTACCCGGTTCGCGACAGCTTTTTGATTCGGAGGACACACGCGCCGAGTATGCCAAGGCAGAGTCAAAGATGACCACTGCTGTCGACTGGTTCCGCAAGGAAGTGGCCGGGTTTGAGACGCGCGCGATAGGACGTGTCACGCCAGCCCTGCTAGCGCCCGTCCACGTTGCTCTCGCATCGCGGCGTGGTGAGGTTGTGAAGCTCGAGGAGGTGGCGACCGTAGGCGTCAAGGACGGGTCTATGTTGTTTATCACCGTGTTTGACGAACATGTGCGTCGCGCGTTTCTCTCTCTATTTCTATCTCCTTTTGATGGGTGATCGTTCTTGCTTACGGATATGTAGTAGAACACGAAAGCAGTCGAGCAAGGGATATATGCTGCCAAACTACCCAACATTATCCCTCAACGGCTGGATTCCCGGACGCTCAAGATACCCATACCCAAGTGGGTTCGTTTTCCGTCGTATCGTGCGTGTGTTGACGTCTGCTGGCGCATTCTAGGCCGACGGTGGAAGCCCGCAATGCGCTCGTGTCCACGGCCACCCGGATGTCAGAGGACGTGCGTGTTCAGATCCGCAAGCATCACCAAGCAAGCGTCAAGAAAAACAAGTACGAAAAACACTCGATCGAGCTCGAAGAGGTGAGTTCGCCCCATACCATGATCGGCACTGACACACATCTGGTACGTTAGTTTCAGAAGCTATCGGACAAGCAGGTTGCCGAGGTCGACAAGATTCTGGCGCAGATGAAAAAGGCGTCTGGACACAAATAGATGGTAGAATTGTTATCAGAGTGATATCTAGACACGTTCATATGTATCTATAGACCTTACTTTGCGCGCCGTGATCGCACTCATGCATAAGAATGCGAGCACGACACACAAAGCAAGGTTTATCATACCCTACGGCATCTCGGCCACGTCTTCTGGCCTTCAATTCTGATTAATTCTGATTAAGGCGCCGTTTGGAACTTGATGGTTGCGCCGACAAGCCGAATACATTATGTCCAAGCATACTTCCACCTCCCGCAAAATTCGTTACCTTTTACAGATCACGGTGAATTGTGCAAATGCGATATTGTTTGGACAACTAACACTAGCCAGGGTCTCACTGGGTCAAAGGTAATGTTTCTCCCTGCCCTCGCAACATTTTTTGCAACTCGTGCAGTGATTGTACTCACTATCTCCGATTGGGAAAATCAAAGGGGTTGTCGACATGGCAGTACTCAGGGTCATGCCAATAAAGCCAAATTCGCATATAAAGCTGAGCGCTGAGCATAAACTGTTTATCCTTTCCTTGACTGCTGACTCGGGCGCTTCTGAAGCGACGATGTTCAACAACTCATCCCATATTGATGCCAGCCATTCTACCTTCAGCGAGGTTCATCAAGACCAGTATTACAATGCGCGGTCCACGGTACAGGGTAATCAAATGGTCAATACCATCATCCACGGAAATCAGATCGTCCAGGATTCCCAATCAAGTGAGGACCAGTCATCTTGATAACGATAGATAAATTGACACCGTCCTTCTGCGCAGATCTCATTGAAATCCTTCGAAAAGTGAGTGCGCCGAGTGCTGCGCACGATTCGGCCCAGCGGTATCCGGCACCAAAGTGTATCGAAGGAACGCGCATCGAATTGCTTGCTCGTATAACTTCGTGGGCAGACGAACCTAACGAGAAGGCTATATGTTGGCTCAATGGGCGGCCTGGCTCGGGCAAGTCGGCGGTATCACAAACGATAGCGGAGAAGTACGCGGATGAAAACAGGCTAGCCGCCAGCTTCTTCTTTTCACGACGGGATCTCGAGCGACAAACCACGCAACATGTCGTCCCAACGCTGACTACGCAATTACTTGCATTCCTTCCATCCATTCGTCCTGCAGTCATTTCAGCGCTGGAAAAGGACTACATGATCCCGATGAAGGTCCTCCGAGAACAGATGGAGAAGCTCCTACTTGAACCCCTGTCGACTGCAACGGAAACGCCTGAAAAACCTATTCTTATCATTCTCGATGCGCTTGATGAATGTGACGACGAAAATCTCGTCTCGGAGCTCGTCACACTTGTTGCACTTCTCCCCCATAAGACATCGCTCCCCCTGCGGTTGTTGATCACGAGTAGGTCTGAGCCTTGGCTCCAGTCCCGTTTCCACCGGCCCGAGGTATCTTCCGTCACACTACCTCTCGAGATTCATGCGTTTAGCGCAGAAGCCGACATTCGCTCGTTCTTACGCCGTGCTCTGGACAACACGTATGATGAACATCTCCAAGTCATGAAAGCTATTCCTCGTCCATGGCCATCATCTGACGACGTCGAACGCGTTGTTAGCAAGGCTGCAGGACTGTTCATCTTTGCCCTCACGGTGATCAAGTTTGTTGGAGCAAGGACCCATAACCCCCTTCTACGTCTACAAGCCGTTTTGGAGGATACGGCAGTCGTATCTAATGGCTCTGCGTATGGTGACCTCGACTCGCTTTATCGGGATGCGATTTCTGCCTTTCCGGACGCGGATGTTGCTCGTCTGGTGCTCGGCGTTGTCTACTGTATGAGTACTCCAATGTCTATTTCGGGTCTGCACAAGCTGCTACAACGACCAGATATCGACATCAGACTTGTCGTCCCTGCCCTTAGCTCTGTGCTTCTCGCATCCGAGGACGGACAACAGCCCATCCAGTTCTACCATGCATCATTCCGTGATTTTTTGATCAATCCGCAACGATCACAGAAATACGCGATCAATCCCGATGCTTATCATCGGTTCATGGCACAACTGTGCTTCGAGATCATGTCGAATTCATTGAAGCGTGATATGTGTGGGTTCGGGGACCCAGCCAAGGCGAACAGCGAGGTTTCAGATCTCGCTGAACGTCGTCAGACAGCGTTCGATGAAGCTCTCTTATATGCCTGTCGGTTCTGGTCGCGTCATCTCGTGCAGCTTCCGAGCGATGGCGTTGCGAACGACGCACTGTTGAGCGCGCTGAAAAAGTTCAGCTCCACGGTGTTGTTATGCTGGATAGAAGCGCTCAGCATATTTGACGAGCTCGAGAATGCCGTGGTCATGCTCCGCCAGGGTACTAGCTGGCTGAAGGTTTGTGTATTCGTCCTGATGTCGAATATGAGCTGAAAATGCTCGACAGACGTTGCGTGATGTTCCTGGGAACACCATGATGCTATTTCAACAGGCCGAACGCCTCCTCGTACTATACATGGACCCCATCTCACAGTGCGCATTGCACATCTATATCACAGCAATCTTGCTCGTCCCTGAAAACAGTATCGTCTACGATACATTCAAGCACCAATCATATGGGACGGTGACCACGCGGCCGGTTCTTGACGACTATTTCAATGCCCTTCGGAGGAGTGTCAATGTCAACGGCCCCATCCACTCGGTCGGTTTCTCCCCAAATGGTGACCTGATCGCTACAGCTGGTGCTACGCAAGGCGTTCAGCTGTGGAACGCACTCACTGGCGGCAACGTTGCGAGCCTTGGAGATCACTCGTCAACGTCACTCCTTGTCTCTTTCTCTCCGTCCGGCGCTTTTCTGGCGGCTGTGTTTGAGGATGGTGCTGTCACCGTCTGGGACCCAAGGGTCGGCAGGGAACATCTGAAGCATGAACATTGCCACACTGAACCAGTTACGTGTATCGTGTTCTCGGCGGACAGCAGTCTGCTGGCGTCTGGTTCGCGAGACCATGTGATCCAGGTTTGGTCGATGGAGACGGCACAGCCCTTGTACCGGCTGGCTACACACGAAGGACCAGTGACCTCGTTGGTGTTCTCTGGCGATTCGCAGCGATTGTTCTCTGGATCGGAGGACAATTTGGTCATCATTTGGGATATGTTGAGTGGAAAGGTCGTCCGTGGAATGATGGGCCACCGTAAGGCGGTGAATTGCGTTGATGTATCCAAGGATGGGCGGCTCGTTGCGTCGGGATCGGAGGATAAGACGGTCAAGTTATGGGATACCGGTTCCGGGAAATGTACCCGGACGCTTTCAAAGGGCCACAGCAGCGGGATACGATCGGTACACTTCTTTGATGAAGATAAGCACCTCATCGCAGCTTGCGACCAGGCAATCTTATCTTGGGATATCACACACAACAAATCAGAGTTTGTTTGGGCGGCAGAGAAGATGATCAAGACCATGATGCGGGTTCTCCCTGTCTGGCAGGCAAAGGTGTTAGGGTGGGGAATTCCCAAGTCTCTCCTCAGGTACCTGTTACATCTCGCCAACGAGGACTCTCAGGACCGCCTCGAGATCACGTACGCGTCTCGGTCACCATCCTTCGTGTTTATATACCAAGGCTTCGTATTTTCTGGGTCACTGCCGACTCCGATGGTTAAACCGCCTTTGCGGGACACGTCCACGGTCAAAAGGGTTTCGGTGTCTTCGGACGGTCTTTGGGCTGCAACAGGAGAACCCCAAGGATCGCTCGAGATTCTCGATCTCACCATACCAAGACCGTCGTGGGAAGAAGTGGGAGCGAGAGCAAAGTCGGATCTACTCGATAACATAGTCAAGATGGTACCCTCTCCAAATGGCAAACGTTTCATCCTCAACGCGCTCTTTCAATGGTGCTTGACGGACGAGAACTATAACATTCTAAAGAAGATCGACATGGGCGTGTTTGGCACGTTTCGTGGCAGCGACAATCTCCGGTTCAAGTTTTCTGGGGACGGGAGCATCTTTTTCTGCGTGGTAGCGAATCTCTTGAATGATGACAAGAGCACCATACGCGTCTTTGATGCTGTGACAGGCGAACAGCGCATCCAGTTCAAGGAACTTCAGTCGGTCCACTCGTCCGCCGCATCCGCCGACGGGGCATGGATTGCGTGTTGTCATGGATCTGTCAAGGTAGAGGTGCTTAGGGTAGCGGGGAAAGGTCGGAAAAGCATGCGCTTGTCTGAGGATGACGCGCCCATGAAAGTACTCGTGTTCTCTGACGATGCACAGTCACTCATCGGTGGTTCGGAGAAGGGGGCTGTCCGTGTATGGGATCGTTCAAGCGGGGAATGCACGGCCAAGTTTGAAGGGTCCGCCTCAAAGGTCACGGCGCTCGCGTATGGGGTCACGTCCAAGGAAGCGAGGGTTGCGATCGGGCGAGAAGACGGATCAATCTGTGTGTGGTCCCCGTCGACGTCGGCATCGCATGACATACTTTGTGGCGATCAAGCGACGATCAAGAATGTGGACTTTATCCGGTTCTCTGATGATCTGTCTAGGCTGACGTCTAGCGGTGAGGATGGGACTTTTTTCACATGGACCATCTTTGATACGGACGGCGTGGACATGGGGCAATGCAAGCTCTGCCCTCTGCCTCTGCAGGGTGAGGACGAGGGAAAGGGCGAGGACGAGGGAAAGGGCGAGGACAAGGGAAAGGGCGAGGGCGAGGACGTCGGTGGTGTCGATCGTGATTCTGGCGCTGATGATGCAGACAAACAACCCACGTCTCCTCCACACCTGCTCTCCCGGTCCGACCCTGAGGACACCGTCGACGGTCTTTTTCACACCGCGTACCGGATCCGCAAGGATGGTTGGCTTGTCGAGGGCGAGCGCCGAGTGATATGGATTCCGCCAGCGATACGTCCGCATGGCAAAAATACGTTTTACGCGTTTGAGAATGGTTCGGTGGCACTTTATACGCCCTCTGAGCTATGGCTCTTTCTGAAGTATGTACCATCTCGGGATTAAGGACGTACGTGTTTCTTTCATATCCATACATGCAGTGCTTTGCTTTTATCTTTGACCTTGGTCAACTCCGTTTTCCAGCAACGTTATTTTTATACGCATGTACATACCCTTGCCAGAACTGAATCAATCTTGTATGTATCTCGATCAATCGGTGGTGTTCGGAGATAACAAACTCACTGGCTATGAAATACAAGTGATCCGTCCTATTCTAGTATGTATCACAAGACTTTGTCGTACCCCTCGATTCACTCAGGGGGTACCCGTGCGACGTGTCCATCCCCTCCGTTCCTTTCTCCTTTCCATTGTTTTGTTCGCCTTCCATGTGCGCAATGGCTGCGATGATACGCAACACAACCTTTTCCATCACCCTCACATCACATTAATGTGCTCGGCTCAGCACTCGCTGGGTGATACGAACGGGTCTGCACAACCCACTGGTCAGCAGCAATCCCTTTGCTATCGACTCACGAGAAAAAATGAGCCGCCTCCACATCCACAAGTCTTAAACGCCCGCAGTGGACGGGGTCCGGCGATGAGCAACAAGTGGACAATTGAAGCACACGTGTTCGGTCATGGTCAATCGATCTTGAAGCCCTTGCGAGCAGAGTGTATGTCAAACAGGACATGCCACCCTGCCACGCCGTATAAACGTGGTAGAGCTCCAATTCCTCTCGTGCCGGTACGCACATGTGACCTCTAGTCGGATCTGGATCAGGGATCGGTTGCCCACCTGGATTCTCCGAGTCGGACGCGCGAGCGGCGAGAGAGAGCACGAGAGGTCCGGCATATGGCCATAACTCGGTGTCATGTACCCGACGCCCCGAAACGTTGGATGGGCCAGAGGATAGTCTGGTCACCAGACTAGCCAGAGGAGGTAGAGACGTTGAATGTATGTCAGGGGCAGAGAGCAACAAATGTCGTTCGTGATGCCATGTGTATTGCGAGTCTCCATGAGTGCCATTTCCTCCGTATCTTCATCTCTGAGGATAATCTTCATCCTCTTGTACTAGTCCAACTCTTTGATCAAAGAAAGGACACACTCGAGACCGAAAGTCAAAATGGGAATGTCACCAGCATCAAGGACCAACGAACGAAATAGTGGTTCTAGACTGCAGGTCTTCACATGGATTCTGCCAAGCGATACATCCGGCTGAAAGTGAGAACCGATTCAATCTTGTATCTCGATAGTAGTATTCGGTATGTGCAGCTAAAATTCAATTGATCTGGCTATGGAATACAAGTGATCCATCCTACTATCTATGCTGAGTCGCATTCAATCATGGTCAGTCGGTCCCTGAGTCCGTTGCGGGTAGAGAGAGCGTCAAAGAATGAATTTTTAGACATGCCATATCTCTCCCGTTCGGGTATACTAAACGTGATGTGATAGAGCTCCAACCCCTCCAGCGCGGGTACGAATATGTGACCTGGAGTTGGACCTTGATCATGTGGGAGTTGTCCACCCAGATTCTCCTTGGGCTCGCGAGCGGTGAGAGAGAGCATAGACAGGTCCGGCATGTAGCCATCGCTTAGCTTCATATATCGTAACCCATCCAGATGTCTTAATATCTCTTTCCAGATGGCATACGAGAAGTCGGGCTGCATGACATGAAGAGTTTGAACATTGGTCAAGGGCAGAGGGCAACAAATGTCGCTCATGATGCAATGTTTAGTGCCTTTTGTGAAATCCATCTTTTCGGAGTCGCTCCTTCCAAGGATGACCTCGAGAGGAATGTCATAACCCCAATCTTCGAAAGACCTCGGTATCTCACGAGGCTCGTAAGCACGCTCCGAGATACAGAACATCATTTCGGGAGTGAAACCGCCACGAATGATCAATGAACGGATCGGGTCAAACGATGACTGTTCTTCAGATGTGCTGAATCTTTGTGCAATACAAGAAACGATTGGATGATAATCGTCAATGGCGCAGCCATGTTCGAATTGCAGCCCTAGGCTGAATTGTGTTTTCAACGGGATGTTGACACAAGAGAGCAATGCAACGACTGCCGACAACGGCGCCACGATTGCCAGGCGAGTGAGAGAGGGTAAATTGACTTTCGGGGAGATGCGGGGGCCACCACTAGAGAGAAAACCGCGAGCACTAGGGAGAACATCGTCGAGATGCAAGACAGTGAGGTCCCGCATGCCGCTCAGGATGGTGAGAAACTCGACCATATCCAGTGGGGAAGGTGAATAAACACTACGCAGAGAAAGTGTTTTCAATCTGCCCAGGTTGAGCGAATTCCATGACAGTGAACAGTTGGCGAGCTTCAGTATACGGAGAGGAGGCTTTTCCCCATCGGTGATCACTGTGGACGTCATAGAATAGTTACTTCGTACTTTGATTTCTAGCTGCTCGAGATGGGGAGCACGCAAGGGAAGCTTGGCTGGAAGATACGGCAGAAGGCACAAACGGAGCACTTGGATATGTTCCGAATGCTTCAGGAACCTATCTAGAAACCATGACAACACGTAATCTTCTGCATATCGCGCCGGAGGGTGCATGTATGATATCTGCAACGGTGCCTGTTTTGAGCGAACCAGTAACTCCTCTGTCCAGCGTGGTGATACATGAAAGGGATAGGTCCAAAGAGCCGGGTAATTAAGAGCGATATTACGCCAATGGTGGCAAACGTACGAGACGTTGACCCAAGTAGGAACATGGGGCGTGACATGGCCACCATCATCACTCTCATAATAGTCGCGTGCGCCATGGGTAAATACGATTGCAAGGGTTTCGGGTGGAAGGCGGAAAAGAGGTAAAAGGAAGTTTCTTTTGGCACGAAGGTTGGACAGGAATACTATTTGCTGATGGATCTTTTCATCCGCGCGGGCTAGAGCACCAGTTGGTGACTTGTCTGAGGACATTGTACTAGATCTATGGGAGGAGCACAAATAGGAGGCCAACGTACTTGATTGTATTATTACATAACATTTTCCCACAACTGCAATCACCTCTTTTTCAATCTTACACCGCACAAGACATCGACGTATTCAGAATCAAATGGCCGTGCATGTTGGACGACTCAAGCACACACACCCAGAACGGGACAACAGTAACGATGAAGAAGGTCTTCCTCATCGCTCGCACCTACTTCCACAGATAAAGCAGAGATCACCTCGGTTTATGGGCGTCGCGCTTATGGGTACGACCCGCCTTTCTCGTGTCGCTCATGACGACTTGAAGATCCAGCTCACCCCATGTTTTTCGTCCTTTTCAGGACCTTGTTGCTTGATTCACCGAAAGTAGGGTTGTCGCTACACGCAACTCAACCTGGGATCGGATGCCGTTTTCATTCTACTACCCTCCTTTTCTGCACAAATATCACTGCTAAGTCGTACCACATGTTCTGCTGCGAGGTTACTGTAAGAAATCTAACGCCTCAGGCCGAAAGAGACACGCTATCACCGCCGATTCTATTCTCAGCTACGTTGCAAATTGGTAGTCAACACCCGAGCTGAGTTCCTCAAAGTTGGTTTCCAGGGTCGAATTGGACGATGGAGGAATGCGAAAACATATGCAGGAGATGTGGTTGTCCCTTATACTCGCTATGCGTTGGTTCACCGATCAATGGTCTGCAAAGCTTGATGGGGTCCGAAGGACAGTCTCATAGCTGTCATGGTGTCGTCCTAATGCTCAGTTATAAGATAAGGGTCGTCAAGAGTTCGCGCGCAACTTTGTACTCGTCCACAAAAGACAACAAGGAACGTCGTGAGGATCCGGGAAACCGTGTGTATGTATCCCGCTTCCGCTCCTTTCCATCCATGCCATCGTCGCATCAATGCGCGCCGATCTTGGATCAGAGTTCATCTCGAACCCTTGCGCTTGCCCCTTTGCCGACAGAGGAAAAGCCAACGATCGCCATGTCTTATGTGTATGCTTCATATACTACCCACCGTCTTCTGTGTGTCTTTCTTAGAAGGAACTCAAACTGCCTATCGACCCGAGCGTGAACCCCAGCGAGGCTGTTTCTTTTGGGTTTGGTTAGCGACCGTGTCCCAGTGGTCGAAAGACGTCGACAGGCCCCAACTGTTGCTAACGGCGACTCAAAAATCTGGCTCTCCCTATGTTCCGTCTACTGCAGGACCTTGTCGTACCCCTCGATTCACTCAGAGGGGTACCCATGCGACGTGTCCATCCCATCTGTTCGCAATGGCTGCGGCGACTCGTAACACGACCTATGCGTTCGTGCGACTCGTGCACATATGCTGTAGTAGTATTAGAACTCGAGGAAGACAAAAGACGTCAACTCAAAGACGATTTGTATCTCGATTCGTTGTGTTACAAAGCACTGCTGATCGCAAGGGTAATGTCAGAGAGCTGAGCTCCGTGTGTGTGGGCTGATACTAGGAAGTAAATGGTAGTGGGAAACGGTTATGTCATAACACACACCAAGTACTTATAATACTAATACTTGCCTCGCTTTTTGTGCTCGTTTGCGCCCACAGCGTAAGTCTCTGTGAACCATGGCACATTACCAACGCTGACCCGTCTGTTTCGATAAGACGCCGCTATTGAGCCCACCGTCAACGACATGTCCTTAGACAATGCACCAACTGATGCTCTAGTAGCCCGCGCGGAAGAAGAAATCCATCAGCAAATAGTATTCCTGTCTAAGCAAATAATATTCCTGTCCAACCTTCGTTCCAAAAGAAACTCCCTTTTACCTGTTTTCCGCCTTCCACCTGAAACCCTTGCAATCATATTTACCCATGGCGCACGCGACTATTATGAAAGTAACAATGGTGGCTGCTTCACTTCCCATATTCCTACGTGGGTCAACGTCTCGTACGTTTGCCACCATTGGCGCAATATCGCTCTTGATTGCCCGACTCTTTGGACCTACCACTTTTACCTATCGCTACGCTGGACAGAGGAGTTACTGCTTAGGTCAAAACAGGCACTGTTGAAAATATCTTGCATATCCTCTCATCGGTTTGGAGCAAATCACAAGTGGCCAGGTTTTCTGGATAAGTTCTTGAAGCATTCGGAACGCATCCAAGAGCTCCGTTTGCACCTTCCGGCGTGGCTTCTTCCAGCCAACCTTCCCTTTTGTGCTCCCCATCTCGAGAAGCTAGAAGTCGAACTCCCCCTGGGCAATTCTATACAGCCCTTGGTGATCACTGATGGGGACAAGTCTCCTCTCCGTATCCTGAAGCTCGCCAACTGTTCACTGCCATGGTATTCGCTCAACCTGGGCAGATTGAAAACACTTTCTCTGCGCCGTGTTCATTCACCTTCCCCAATGAATATCGTCGAGTTTCTCACCATCCTGAGCGGCATGCGGGACCTCACTGCCTTGTATCTCGAGGATGTTCTCCCTAGTGCCGGCAGTTTTCTCTCTAGTGGTGGCTTTGGCATCTCCCCGAAAGTCGATTTACCCCATCTCACTCGCCTGGCAATCGTAGCGCCGTTGTCGACGGTGGTTGCATTGCTCTCTTGTGTCAACATCCCATTAAAAACACAACTCAGCCTAAAACTGCAATTCGAACGTGACTGCTCCATTGATGATTATCATCCGATCATTTCATTTATTGCACAAAGATTCAGCATATCTGAAGAACGCGCATTGTCTGAGCCGACATTCCGTTCATTGATCATTGAATGCAGTTCCCCTCCCAAATTGACGTTTAGTACCTCGGAGCGTGATTGCGAACCTCGTTTTCTGGGGACATTCGAAGATTGGGGTTATGACATTCCTCTCGAGGTCATCCTTGGAGGGAGCGACTCTGAGACGAAGGATCTCACAAAAAGCGATCAACATCGCATTATGAGCGACATCTGCTGCTCTCTCCCCTTGACCAATGTTCAAACTCTTCATGTCATCGAGTCCAGGTTCTCGTCTGCCATCTGGAAAGAGATATTAGGACATCTGGACGGATTACGGTACATGAACCTGAACGATGGCATCATGCCGAACCTGTCTTTCCTCTCTCTCACCGCTCACGAGCCCAAGGAGAATCTGAGTGGACAACAAACCGATCCAACTCGAGGTCACATATTCGTTCCGGCGCTGGAGGAATTGGAGCTCAATTGCATCACATTTATACGCGACCATATGTCGTGGAAGGGTGGGATGTCTCAAAAGTCACTCTTTGACGCCCTCTCTACCCGCAAGGGACTCAGAGATCGACTGACCATAATTGGATGCGATTCAGAATAGTTAGGATGGATCGCTTGTATTCCATAGCCAGATCAATTGAATTTCAGCTGCACACGCCAAATGATATTACTATCGAGATACAAGATTGAATCAGTTCTGGCTTTTCTGTGGCAAGGATATGTACGTGCGTATAAAAATAATGTTGCTGGAGAACCGAGTCGATCGACTCACTACGTATTCTTGCAATGTGCATGTATCACTGGCGGAATCCATATCACTCAGCGCTCGCCCTCGACGAGCCAACCGTCCTTGCGGACCCGGTACGCGGTGTGAAAGAGACCGTCGATTGCTCGACCGTCCGCATCATCATGTGTTTCTTCACCCGTAATGGCCTTGACGTTGCCCCAAAAATCAATTTACCTCGAACTAATTCCAGATCCAGATCCGACTGGAGGTCGCATGTACGTACAGGCTGGAGCTCTACCACATCACGTTTACGTCGCGGCAGGGCATGTCTCAAAGTCACTCACTGCTTGCAAGCGGCTCCAAGATCGACTAACCATGACCAAACGCAAATTCATATAGGTAGTCCATAGCGAACGAGTTTGTATCGTCGTCCCCGGGTATCGTTCGCACCGCACCTGCAATTGAATTTTAGTTACACGCGTCGAGTATTGAGGTAGAGATTTTCTACAGCAGGGGTATATACGCAGCGACGCGTTCATATCGGCAACGCATGGTTGGTGTGGCTATTGGCGAGGGGAATGCGTGGCTTGGATCCTGCTCCAATGTGCCGCAGAACAACGAAACAAAGACAAGGCGGCGAACGGGACCGGGACCGGGAATAGGAATAGATGCGGTCGACGTGGCGCACGACGCACCGCTCTCTGGAATGAGCGCGGCTGCGCAACGGCGTGCACGGACGAGTTGACATCGTGGGAATCGGGAGGGATTCATCTTTCCCGGCAACGAGCTGATATGTATGAGGTGGGTTTTAAACAAGCAAGGACGCATCTTTGTCCAAAACTGAGGCCGCTCCCGGTGGCTAGACATGGCTGACAGGCGGTTTCACGAGAGACATTGAGGTCTTTTAATCTCTGTACACAACACCATGCATTCGCCCTCGCGCATAAGAAAAAGTTCGGCAGCGTGATGGTTGGATGTGGCAGTCGGGGGACGTTTCTCTTTGGCCAAGCTTGTTCGACTTGACCAGCGCCACGTCTTTCTTAAGTGAAACTAGCTAGCATTGGCGGACAAACAGAACATGTGCTTGAATCGTCCAACTTGTTGCTCGTCGCCAAACCTCGTCCACTGAGGGCGTCCCTAAAATGGCCGGTTTGGGTCAAAGTTTGTCTGGGTGGTTTGGGTCTCAGTATGGGTGGGTTGTGCCGTGCACGGCAGACCTGTATCGGAGCTTAAACCTAGGTTTGGGTGGCTTACGATGCCGCCCGCGGCTGACATGGCGGAGACTCAACCTTATCGAACGACGGAGCTTGAAATCATACTTTGCGCTGCGCCTCCCACCCGCATCACGCGTGCCGCCCGACGCCCGCCGCTCCTGCCGTGCCCATTTGGCAGCTCGTCATCACTGTTGTCGTCGGGCCACTGTCCTCTCACTGCAACTGTCCCCACCTTTTCCCTCCCGCCACCGTTCCTGTGTTAGCGGACTCGTCATCCTCATCGTCAGGCACCTACCAGCGTATATATAAAGGTTCGACTTCCTTGAATCGTCGCCTGTAGTACGCACATGCTGACCATCCATCAAGCAAGCAGGTGATTCTGCACTGCGCTGTGTGTGCTTGGCACGGTTGCCTGCTCGACTGGCCGTACGCGCCCACTAGCCGTCTGCACCCTTTCCCAGTCGCCACTTCTATCTCTGCCACCTCCAAGGACATCTATCCGTTCTTTTTTGCTTCATCTGGCCACGTTATTGGCCCCCGGACATGATTACTATCCATACTTTTCTCGCTGCGATTGAATGCCATCCTGTCATTGCGTCTCTCCCACTTTCAACCCTTCTCACTTTTCTTCGATGTGCCCACCATCTCAAAGATGATATCCTTCAGCCTCAACCACATTCTATCCCTGTGGATGTTGCTCCTGAAATCCTCCCACCCGCAATCATGCACTTTTTTGCTTCGTTTCTGGGCGTTCCTCTCGACACCATCGCTATCTTGTGGTCGGTGGTAGGCAATGCTGTATGGAGTTTACCTGGATCTGAGGAGGCCGAAATGCTTGAGGAGGATGCCTTCCGACGGTATGGTCATTCTCATGGAATCAGTGAGTCAGTTGCCCGCACGAGCACCCTATTGCTCATGTCTCCAGCCCGACGCACGTTTTATCCTCCCGTCAAGACTTGCACCAACCCTGAGTGCGTTTCGTGGAAGAATGGTTCACTCCTCAAGAAAGAAGAACAGCGTGCTGTGATTGCCTTTACCCTTGCTGATGGCGCCCATCCTGCCTGGTCAGTGCATCTCAAGTGTCGTCGTAAGTCATTTATACTTTGCATCTTCTTCGTTTGCTAATTATCCATACCGTCCTAGTATGTCATACAAACTACCACAACAATTACAGCGTACAGGGAGGGATTCGTACCTACTATCCCGAAGTCCCGCCCTTCATTCAAGTTGGTGAACACCAATTTGTCCAACGCGAACTTGCCATGCAGTGGATGGATTTAATGCAGGTTGCGTGAGTGACATCTATAGCTAGCGTTTTTTTTTTTGCTCATCGTTGATTTTATGTAGTGTCTCTGCTACAAACTGTGCACGCCTATATGATATTGCTCAGGCCCGCCGTCCAGTATTATGTGATGTCGATTGGCAGTTCGGCACCACACTCACAACGGAGCAGGTTTGGGATGCTTTTACCATCCTTGCACTGCTTGAGGATGCTCATAGCCGTAACACACAACTTGTCGTCCCTCATGATGGTCATCAACAAGATCGGTTCTCTGTTGCCATGCGTGCACGCACCGAACGCATCATCATCTTTGGACACGAAGAACTCCCACATGCCTGTGATGGGTGTGTCCGCATTTTTACGTCCCCTGATGGTACCATGTCAAGAACGGAGGTGGTTGTCACCGACGGTGTCACTGTTGGCCGTCCATGTTGTGCAGTCCCGTATTGCAAGAATCCCCTGGCAACCAACCGACACCGATTTTGTTCGCTGGACCCCTCCCATCGTGCACGTGAACTGATATGTGCTGTTGATGGCTGTGAACGCCCAGTGACCACCGATGGAAAGACTACCGCCAAGTCATGCGACGATCCATACCACAAGAAGATGGAAACAATCTACGCTGATGGTTTACAAAGTTCAAAGAGCCAAGGACAGCGGCAAAAGCTTGCCCGCCTTGATGATGCACTTGCAGGCCAACCACCCGATGGCCCTTGTGATAGCTATGATGGCGAGGAGTGGTTTGAATGCCACAAACAGACGAACACTGTGCGTGCCGTCCAGGTACACAACACCTCCTCTACTGGCGTGTTGGACACAGATTTGCGATCCTCCAAGTCTAGTGGTAATGGCAGTGGGCCCTCAAAGATCAAAGCTATCTTTCGTCGAAGTCGCACGAGTAATGAACAACTTGTGGTCCGCCCTTGTGGTATCATCAACGGACGTAGTACCATGTACCGCCACGAAGCAATTTCCAATGTTTTGGTACGCATCCCGGATCTACCGTCCCAACCTGGTCTACTGATACCGCAGCCATTTAGGTTATCATTGAACAACTCTACTCTCTCCCCCGTGCCCGCAAACCCCAACATCTTATTTACGACTCGAACTGCAATGCGCTACGGGAAGTTCAGAGCCGCCACCTGACATTTTTTAAGGACATGGGCATGTGTGTGGACGCATTCCATCATCGTACCAAGCACAAGGTTACGGACACCCTTTGCCAGGAGCAGTGCAATATGCGCGCATACCCTGAGTTACTGGACGATGATGGCAAGTATTATTTCAACTCATCTATTGCGGAACAGACAAATGTGTGGTTTGGCGCATTCCATAACATCTGTCGTGAAATGACACCAACAAAGTATGATTTCTTCCTTGACGAGATGATCTTGCGTCGCAATCGAGTCACGGTTGCTATGCTGCATACACGAGGCAAGCGACCTTATCATCCACCTGTATCTACTTACTAGTTTTGTTATGTGATCACTGTATTGACTTCCTAATCGCTATGTTTACTTTTCTACACACGGACTCGAGCTTGACCAAGGAGACTCCGACGGACACCGGCACACCTGTGATAGTACACTCCGCCGGACGCTGGCACACGCCACTGTTCTCCGCCGGTGTGTTTGCATATCAGAGCCTGGCGGAGACCGGTGGTGTGTGTCAGTCTCCTGCACACTCTACCGGCCTCCGTGATGGTACACTCTGCTGGACACCGGTACACACCGCCGTTCTCCACCAGCGTGTTTGATGTTGTGGGCTCCGTCGTCCTCCGGTGTGTCGGTCGCTAGCGCACACCACCATCCTCATGCGGACCATATCAGAGCCTGACGGAGAGTAGCGGTGTGTGCCGGTCTCTTGCATACTCTGCCGGTCTCCGCTAGTGCCGGTAGAGTCTGACACACTCCGCCATTGTGTGCCATTGACGAATGATGTCATACAGATGAGATTAGTATATAAAGCTGGAGTAACATTTCGCCCTCGCTGCCCCCCCCCCTCCCTCATTCCCGCACAAGTAGGTTTCTTCCCTTACCATCGATATTATTTCCCTCATACTATCTACAGTGTCCACTGGTCATCTACCCTCGCCGTCGCCGTCGCCGCCTCCATCGATATTTTTCCTGCAGAGCAAACCACAGTACACACGCAAGTGTATAGGCTGTTTGCAGCCCCTCATTTGGCGCCGGTGGACTCTGGTTCGTGACGATGATTTTGGACGCTGGTACACGGCCGTGAGTCTTTCCCTTTCCCCGTTTTCATCACTAATACTTAGTACGCAGTGTGACATGGGCGAAGGCGGGTGCGAGTGGTTCCGATGGGATGGCGAGGAATTGCCATGCGCACCATTGCCCCCCAGCCCTATCAGCAAACCAACCAAACGCCAACGCAGCCCATCAATCGAAATCCTCTCATCGCCATCCACTGGCTCTGCGTTTGACCAGTCTCCCTCCACCCCTCAAAAATCGTACAAGAAGCACAAACACCGAACTATCCAGCATCACGTCACACCCTCTCTTGATCGTCCTCTACCAGTATCTTCCTCATCCATGACGCGCCATCACCGCTTGTCCTCTGCCAATGGCGATCTTGCCCAACACTCGCCGACAATGCCGCTGAAATCAGAGCCTCTGACTGTTGCCCGACACCGCACCTCCTTGGCAGCAAGTACCTCTGTGGCTGCGAGCACCTCCTCAGCGACACAATTGGGTGCCCGTGTGTGGCCATTTGATTTCTATGCGGACGAGATGGATCTTGGGTTCACAAAATGCCTTTTGAATTCAAATAAGCAGCGCCCGGTGGAACAGGTTTTTCAGGACCACTTTCGTGTCAAGTTTGTCAAGTCAACGTTTTACGATCATCGTCGCCACTGGATGGGCATGAGTGAGACCGTGCGAAATCGTTACATTGGGTATGGCCAGACACAATGTGGCCGTTGGACCACCTTCCTTCGCCAGGAGATCAAAGGCAAGCAGCGGACTGGTCAGTCTGGTTGATCACCGGAGTAGGTTACGCAGTTGTTCTACTACCTAGAATATGTTCAAATAGCTTTTGATTTGTTCCCAATTCACTCATTAATCAATCGAACTTCCGACTCATGGATACACCAATCTCAAATCAAATCAGACATTTTCAATGCTACAACGGACGGTGACAAACGACGACAAAATGTAACTGTAACACAACGAGAGTAGTATGTGGTGGTGCGGAACCAAACGTAACTAGGGCGCTCTCAACTTACTGGGGCCACTTGACCTTTTACTGTGTTCCCCACGCACTGCTCTTCGTGCTGCCAAATAACGAGTCCATAAACCATCAGGCGTGCGCCCAGCCCTTTCAAACTGGTCTAGGATATCGATGTTGGTGTTCTGCCAGGCACGAAGATTATCTTGGTATGTCCCTTTGACGAAGGGCACCCCGAAAACGCGGTTGAAAAGAACGGGCTGCAGATATAGTCCACGTAGGCGGCGGTCCTTCATCTGACGGAAACCTGCTGCCATATCGATTGTATACATGCCAGCGGGCCAAACATCACGTCCATTGGGGCCATATGTAGGTACTTGAACCCGTGTAGTTGTGGGCGTGGCTGTGGACACAGGTGGCGAAAGTGACGAGAATTCACTAGGAACGGATGAGGCCACAGGGGTTAACATATTAGTTGAAGGTCCTCGCAGCGGCGTTATGGGCAATTGTGGGGACAGTGGTAGTGATGAGAAGCGAGTGGGTGAAGCCGGGGACAGGGAAACAATAGAAGGGTCAATGCGAGCACGTGTTGGAGTGTGATCAGGGATGTCAAAGCTCTCCTTGCGTGCACGCTTGGCACCCTTGCGGACCGAGATGATTTCGATGTCTGAATCGCGGTCGCTTTCCTCTGAAAACACAGAAGACTTTGCCTTCAACCTGGCACGGACAGCATCCCGCTCGCCTTTCATGTTGTGGCGTAGATGTCCAGGGCGTGACTGATGCTTTGATTGTGCCAACAGCGCATCGAAGTCATGACATTGAACCACCCCCAGGCGACGAACGAATAACTGACAATCTGTCTTGAGTGTGAAGTCGAAGTCGAGAGAGGCACCTATCCAGCGTTGTGAGTTCTCGTTGAAGATTTCAATCCGGTCCAGGTCCAGCGAGGCAACGAGCTCCGGATCATCTGACAGACAATACTGCGGATAATATGGGCAATTCGAGATCCATTGACTCCGTGCTGGGACATCGTCCTGTCGGCGAAACAATCCCTTAGTCCACCACTTGAATACACAGGTGAACTAATCAACACACCTGAGTAAAGAAATGCAGACAAAACCGCTGGCGTGATTGTTTCTCCATCTCCCGCCGCCGTTCAGCAATCTTCTGAGCATCCACTTCTACCTGGGCCCGTGTAGCCAGGTCCGACATCCACAATGGATCTAGTTGCTGTGTGATACGAGGTTGGCGGCTTGGTGGCCCACTGGGAGCGGGCAGGCATGAAGCTGCTGACATCGTTGGGGTAAGGAGAGAGTGGAATGGTACAGGGGTCTGTGGCCTGGGGGTGGGTGGGGATGGAGCTGCTGACATCGCCACCATGGTTGGAACGGGGAGAGAGTGAGACGGCGCAGGGGTCTGCGATGATGGAAATGTAGCTGCATTGGTGGGAGAAGGTGGTGCGAGAGTGGGAGCGGAGGGAGGAGCTTGCAATGCCAAAGGTCCATGGAGGATATCGTACAGCGAAGGAAGTTGATCAGCATCGGATGTGGGTAGCGGTAAACCACGCTGGGTGAGTGCTACCTCTAGCGCAGCCTGAAGATCATGCAAGCCGGTATTAGAGGGACCTTCTTCGACGGAAGGGGGGAGAGGATCAAAAGGTATGGTGTTATGACCATCCTCGTCGACATCTAAG
>JBBPSB010000359.1:0-22039 GCA_038093375.1 Xerocomus brunneocitrinus
CCACTAGTTTGGTCCATATTTCAGGTTTCAGAAAATCAAAAGTCTGTCAAAATATCAATTAAATCATATTATACCTCTCTATATCCTCCTATTTTATAATATTTTGTTTGAACTTTATTGTTTACATGAAAGTTTACAAGAAAATATATAACATTTAACCTAGAAATGTACATATCTTCACCTATTCTAGACTGAATCACTTGATAAGGTGATGTATTTGTAGCTAGTAGTCTACACTATATTGTCTACAACCACTTCTAAGCCTGCAAAAGGCATCATCACGCTAGAAGCATGGTTTTTGGCAAGACAAGGACTAGACTAGACTTTTAAACAATAACTTTATTTACTATAGTGATGAAAAGATAATAGATACCCATGGGTATACCCACCAACTTGGGTATGGGTGGGGGTATGAGATTTGGATACCCACGTAAAACCCACACCCACGACTGTGGGTATGGGTATATTGTGGGTATGGGTGTGGGTATGGCCTCATATACCCCAGGGTATACCCACACTATTCCCTAAGTAGGCCTAATTGGGTCCAGCTCATTTAATTCATCGTTGTCATCAGTGGGTGGTCCCCATCCTGGAGGATTACCACCTCCAGGAGGGCCTGGCAGGCCTCCACCAGGGGGGCCGCCTCCTGGACAACCTAAAAGAAGGGTAGAATACCTTCTGCTTGGTGCGCAGTACAACGATAGGGATATATGTAGAGTGATGAGACTCACTCTTCTAGCAGTCTCTTGGTATGGAGTCAAATAGCGATTGGTAGATTCAGAGGATGAATGATAGAGATAAGATATCGGGTGTCTGAATCAACTGAATTAGTCTAATCTACATCTTTATGTTACATGCTGTATTTATATGATAAGATAAAGAGGAGATTGAATCATCATGTGATCAATCAACGATGATTGTTGATGAATGCACAGCCATGCACAGTCAGTTCGCAGTAGATACGCAGTCAACTGTGCAATGCACAGTTGATGATGTCATGTGCAGCATAGATCAGTCCAGATCATTAGTGATGCTGACATAATGATGATCAGTATCATTACTGATCACGTCTACTGATTATGTGTGTGACTGACTAGTGATTAGCGTGACTGACTTGTAACTACTAGCTTAACTCCATTAGGAGTTTTCCTAGTGTTTCGTCACAACCACTTCTAGGAGGACCTCCTCTGGGAGGACTACCATCCGGAGGTCCACCCCTTCTAGGGGGATCTCCATTTGGGCTTCTGTTATCTGGGGATTCCCCATCAGAAGAAGGGTGCCCTCCGGGCTGTCGCCCTCGCTGGCGACCATGTTGATATGTTTGCCGCTCACTTCCCGAGGGTCGCTGTTCCTCGTCATTCGAGTATTCTCGAACTGGGTTACTAGCTCCCTCCTTAAGAGCACGATCGCATGCCATTTGATGAAGGATTGCCAGACCCCTCTGTGTGTCATATAAATGATGCATGATATCGGAGTCCTGACCGGACAGGTATGCTGGACAATCTGGCATATTGGGGGCCAATCCCCCCAGACGTTCTGGTTTCTTCCCTTTATCCAAGGGAATTCTCGGAGGAGAACTCTCCTCCATCTTTATATTTGCTTCTATACCTGGGCTCGTTGCCCGACTCGAGGGTTCATCCCTCAATTCCTTAGAGAACGAGTGGATTATTCATTCTGGCACTTTCTTGGCCTGATAACGGCCAATGTTCAAACCATAGAGTGATGTTCCCTCTGGCGCCTCTGCATACTGCAGCCATTGCTGCTTGACCCCCTCCAGGAAGTCACCAATAGTTGCTACCACCTGAGTAGGGTCCATTGGGGCTTCGCTTCCTGACATTTCTCGGAACGAAGGCACTGCTCCTTCAGTGTAGATCTGGCCAATAGGGCTTTTGGTTCTTTTGACCTTAGCCGTTTTATCGGCAGCACTCGAAAATGATGTCTCGGTCATTAGTGTTGATAGTGAGCTAATTGTCTCACTTGTAAGCTCATCCGGAGCTTTCACTGTACCTTGCCCGGTACTGCTTGCATGCGTGTGGGGAGACCCCATACCACCAGGCATAGCCTGGATGTCACTCTGCGACATCATCAATGGTGCATTGTAACTTTCCTTCTCAACATTAGGAATTGCCGTTGACTGACCGGCTGGTATCTCCTCAATGTCAGGAGCCATTGGCTCTGTTTCTTGCACTTTTTTGGAGGTCTTCTTACCTCCTGGAATCTTTTTTAAAGATGGGCGTTCTCTGCCCCAGGGCAGTTTGCCCACTTTTTCAGGCGGTTTTCCCGCCGTTGACGCTTTACTACGAGTGGTAGGTGTCATAGTGAATCCGTTAAAAGCGGATCTCAAAAAAGATGTAAGGGTTGATTATCGCCCTTTTGTGTCCTCAAGATCACTCGCATGAGATGAACCATATAGGATTCATGCTATGAAGTATAGAGGTACAAAGTGTAAGAATGATGGGCCCGTCACTAGGCGGGCCCAAGTATTTTATACTACGAAAGGTGCATGTAATACTAAGTATCACATGCACCCATATATCAAATATATAACTTGGGACATATAGCCCCTTACATGTCACCACCTCCCAAAGGAGGACAAGTCATAATAAGTAAGTACTTGGCATTTCTGAGTACATGATCTACTAATAAACTAACATTCAAATGGTTTGTCTCTGAAAACCAATAGATCATACAATGATGCTATCTGATTACCCTAGAAAAGACTAAGTGACACAATAAGAATCGGCAAGGTGGAACTTGCCTTGCGTTCCAAAACTTCAATCACATCCCGCAAACGATCACCTACGACGTGGCGTTTCCCCGCTTGGGTGGCACAGTCCAGTGACCTATACTCCTCGGCGAGACCACTGTAAACCCTTGCGTTGATAAAATCAGTGAGAGGACAACAAATGATAAAGACAAGACCAACTCCTTGAAGTGAGCAAACTCGTCTTCGAGTTCACCAATGACCCGAGCAAGCACAGTTTGAGGCGGAATATCGCCCGGTCTCAGTGACCCACCGTTTCTGTCCATCCTCTCTAGAATTTCTTCGATCGTATACTTATTTCCGGTGCCACGACCAATCTCGCATGGGTGGTCTGGCCAATGTCGTGGTCCGATTCCCTCGTCAAAACCCTCGTCTTTGTCTTCGTGAAGATGCCCCGCAGCATCATACTGGCGATGACCTTTGCACGTTCGACATGCAGTCGCGTTATGGCGTGGCACAGAAAAGAACAAACGTTCCATACGCTCTGAGCTGATTGCGGGAAATGGTGGATTGAATTCCACTGCGTTATTAGGCTTGTCGCCCGGTTCCTCATCCCGTTGAGCCAAACTGGCAGCCTCCTCTCCGTGAAACGAGGGCGAGTGAGAGCTCTGGACCGATGAGTTGGAAGCCCGCTCAGAGCGTCGCTCATCGAGATCCACCGATATTCGATCTATCTCTTCGTCGTCGATAAACCGCCTGACTGAATCGCGCCCTTGACGTCGTTCATTGAGTCCCTCCTCGACGACGCCACGCAGGACTTCAATTTCGCCTGCGAGTCTTTCCACTTCAGTCCTAAGTTCGTTGATTTCTTCTGCCTTTTCTGCCAACGAAAGCGCGTCCGATTCTCGGAGGCCACGAAGCTCCCCGAGTAGTTGCTGTTGAGAGGACAGGTCGGACGTTACGCGGCTAAGGTGAGCCCTCAGCGTCGTGATGAGTGCCTCTAGAGCTGTAAATACATCAATACGGCGTAGCTCAGATAGCTGAATTTATACTCGCCCTTCTTTTCCTGGACCACTTCAAAGTACTTCGACGCGTTGGGGTCCGCGTCTCTCTGTCTTCTGTCCTTGCCTTTGGCGCGGGACGTGGTTGGCACCCGGGCGGCGCTAATGTCCTCTGATTCTATGATCTGCGTGCGCTCTCTCGCGACATCCCGGTTACACTCTTCGAGCTCATACTCCAGCTCTCTCACACGGCGCCGCGCAATGCTATTCTCCGTTTCCAAATGGTTCAACCGTGTGTGAAGCGCATTGAGGGATGCCATGAGACGAGCTTTGGGCTATGCAATCAATCCCCCCTCACGAAACAGTAATTTGAGACAATTACCTTCAGCCTCTTTGGAAGGCGGACCACGGACACTGTGCCGCTCCAGATTGGCTTTTGCTGGAGAAATGACAGCATTCGTTAGACCGGTGACGTCCGGAAGATGTACGCGGCTGCGATTCGACTTTTTCGCTGCGCGACTTTCGTGATTGAGGTCGGTAGTGGGAGCGGGGGCATTATCTTCCTTCCATTGTTCTTGAGCCTCTCGGACGTCACGGGCGAGCCCTCGGGCCATCCTCGTAAATCGAGAACCTGACGCCGATGGCGTCGGTGGCTGAATATTAACATGGGGTTGAATAGTATGTCGTCGGACCGGGGTAGCATTGGTGTCGAAGGAAACGGTGGCTTTTCGTGCCCGGGGATTCGCGTTCCGCCGAGCAATATTTGTATCAGGTATCGCATGTGCTACATGTGGTGGAGCTCGAGATTGACCACCACGCGGGCGTCTGGGGGAGAAACCAACACGTTGCAGCGTCTCCGATAACTTTGGGCGAGATATATCTTGGGACCTGTCTGCCTCGTCCATACCAGAATCTGTATGACAGGCTAAAAATGACATCAGAATTAGTATACAATGATACAATTGTTGTTCCATACCGGCTATGATATCCTGAAGAGGGCGTTCGGGATCATATTCTGCGCCGCTAATGCTAGGCTCCCTCCTCCCACCACGCCCAAGCCCCGCAGTAATCGTGACGGCACTCGCATGATGGGCAGCAGTTGACATGGTCCGGACATCATACGGAGTGATACCTTCATCGTCATGGATGGACCACGCGCGGATGTGGCTGGCGTCAAGATCCAAATTTTCGTTCGAGTGTCGATCAAAAGAGGCGAATGCAGGAAAGTGTTCTGATGCAGAATTATGTCTGGGATACTCCAGAGACTCGTTGTCACCGGCGTCGTCGTCTGGAAGCGAAGATAGATGGAGAGATAGATCGGTGTTTTGCAAATTATGTTCAAGTTGAATGCGGTGCTGTTCGAGCTCGTCTCCAGGGATGCTGAACTCACGGCGTGAGGATGACTTTCTAGTCATCTAAGGTATCGCTAAAACAAATCACAAGAAGAGAAAAAGTGCAAAAGCAAGACAAGAGAGAGACAGCGGACAAACGAGATCGAAAGTAAACAAAGTTCTTAGTTGACACGCTGGAACGCGTCAGTCACGTGAGCGTGAGCGACCCCTCTATGACGGGTCACATTTTCTAATCAAGCTTCGATACTCTAGAACCTTGGATATCTTCTATGGAGCAACAGACCCACAAGGCACACAGGCCTGCTCAATCTGGAGCCAAGGCAGACAAAAAGGCCAAGGGAAAACAAAAGTCTGGATTCAATGAAAAGGTATGTCTTGTCTAATTATTCATTCCTCACATCATGACTTCGCTTCTTCTTAGGCCTTTGCGCCCAAGTCTGGCAGACGAGCCGAGAGACAAGGCCGTAGGAATGTAGAGCGCGATCAGACTCGTCTTCATGTTCCCCTGGTGGATAGGACCCCCGACGACATACCACCGCCCGTCATTGTTGCAATAGTGGGACCTCCGGGGGTTGGAAAGACCACCCTTCTGAAAAGCCTTGTCCGACGGTACTCGAAACAATCCCTCCAAGAAGCCAAAGGACCTATCACTGTGGTTTGTGGGAAACGGCGACGGTTGACCTTTATTGAGTGCAACAATGATCTCAACTCCATGATTGACATTGGCAAGGTCGTCGATTTGGTACTCCTCATGATCGACGGCTCCTTTGGTTTCGAAATGGTCTGATCTCGACAATAGCTGATTTTCTTATGCGTTCATCATGTTGTACACAGGAGACCTTCGAGTTCCTCAACATATTACAAGCCCACGGATTCCCAAAAGTTATTGGCGTCCTTTCCCATCTCGACCTCATTAAGAAACAATCCACTCTCAGGGACACCAAGAAAACACTCAAAAAGCGATTCTGGACAGAAATTTACCAGGGTGCAAAATTATTCTATCTTTCAGGTGTCCTCAATGGTCGGTATCCTGACAGCGAAATCCTCAACCTTTCACGTTTCATAAGCGTGATGAAGTTCCGTCCGCTCGTATTCCGAAATAGTCATCCGTACCTTTTGGCAGATCGTATCGAAGATCTCACATCGCGCGAATTGATTCGCGAATCAAAAGGCAAATGTGACCGGACGGTTACACTGTATGGTTACTTACGAGGTACCAACCTTCGCCAAAGCACAAAAATTCACATACCCGGTGTCGGAGACCTTGATATGACATCTGTCACTGTGCTGGGAGACCCCTGTCCCATCCCGGACGTAGATTCGGAGAAACGGAGAAAGTTGAGTGAAAAGAAGAAACTGCTTGTGCATGCTCCGATGAGCGACGTCGGAGGTGTCATGTATGACAAGGACTCGGTCTGGATCAATGTGCCCGGTAACTTTACTCGCGGGCCAGCAGATGGTGCGCTGATTGCTGTTGCAGTATCGTCACTAATTGACAATGTTGACTTCAGGGTCTCAGCCGTTACATGTAGGCGAGGGAGAACAGATGGTCATTGATCTCCAGGACACCGATGCCATTCTTGGGGATGCTATTGCTCGGAGTCAGATAAGACTGCTCGGATCTTCGTCCAAGCACCTTAGTGTTGATGCAACGCCGCATTTGCGCGACGACCCTCACCCAGACTCCGACGAAGACGATACCCTAGTGGTTTTGCGTCGGAGCAATGGGCGCATCGCACGCCGGAGCGATATGAGGCCCCTAGCGGAACCCCCCGGAGAAGAGGAAGACGGAGATATCGCTTTCGCAGATAGCGACTCTGAGCGTGGAGAAGAAGAAGAATTTTTCCATCTCAAAACGACAGCTGAGTTGTATGATGTTGATGTTGACATGACTAAAGAGTCACTGTTGCCCGAGGACCTGCAGGAGTGGGAGGACGAAGAGAACCTTGAATCAATACGTTCGCTTTTTATCACCGGGGGTCATTCCGCCCCTGGTGGCGCGGAGGAGCAAAGGGAGGCCGAATTGAATGGCGGAGAGTCTGAAGATCCCGAATCTACCAGTGCTGCTACCCTTGCGGCCAAGAAGGAAGCACTCAAACGCAAGTTTGACGAACAATATGACGATCCAGAGGGAGATAAAATGGACTTTTATGACGAAAAGAAAGACGAGCTGAATCGTCAGCTTCAGCTCAACAAGGCAGAATTCAACGATATCGATGGCAAAGCGCGCACATCGGTGGAAGGTTACCGACCGGGTACTTATGTCCGCATTGAGCTTTCTTCCGTTCCATGCGAGATGATCGAGAACTTCGATCCTCATTTTCCTATCATCGTTGGAGGTTTATTACCCGCTGAAGAACGTTTTGGATACCTTCAAGTGCGCATAAAACGGCACCGGTGGTTTGCAAAGACCCTCAAGACCAACGATCCGCTTATTTTTTCACTTGGATGGCGACGCTTCCAGACTATTCCAATATACTCTCTTGATGATCACTCCATCCGTATGCGCATGCTCAAATACACTCCGGAACACATGCACTGCTATGCGACCTTTTATGGCCCTGTTGCTGTGCCAAACAGCGGTTTCTGTGCTTTCAATTCACTGAACGGAGATAGCGCTGGTTTCAGAGTATCGGCCACAGGCGTCATCCTCGACGTTGATCAGTCGACGAAAATAGTGAAAAAGCTGAAGCTCACTGGCGTTCCTTTCAAGATATTCAAGAACACCGCGTTCGTAAAGGACATGTTTACGAGTGCGCTCGAGGTCGCGAAATTCGAAGGGGCCACTATTCGGACTGTGTCAGGAATTCGGGGCCAAGTGAAAAAAGCGCTCTCGAAGCCTGAGGGGGCGTTCCGAGCGACGTTTGAAGACAAGGTGTTGATGAGTGGTCCGTTGTCATTCACAATGTCGACGTAGCGAGACTGACAATCGAGATGATAGACATCATCTTCCTGCGAGCCTGGTACTCTATCCAGCCTCGCGAGTTCTATAATCCAGTGACATCGCTGCTGCTGTCGGACAAGTCGCGATGGCAAGGTATGCGACTGACGGGCCAAGTGCGACGAGACGAAGGTATCAAAACGCCATTAAACATTAACTCGCATTACAAGCCTGTTGAGCGCCTACCGCGACGATTCAATCCACTCAAGATACCGAAAAAACTGCAAGCGTCTTTACCGTACGCATCGAAACCAAGGGCGATGAAAGCACAGAGCAAGAAGACATACATGCAACAGCGCGCTGTGGTGATGGAACCGGAGGAGAAGAGAGCTGTCGCACTTTTGCAACAGATCAAAGCCCTGCGAAGGGACCAGGTTGCGAGACGGAGGGAAAAACAGAATGAGAGGAAGGAGGTGCATCGGAAAAAGGTCGCAAAGGAGGAGGCGTCAAAACAGGAGAAAGACAAAGAGAAGAGGAAGGACATAATGCGGGTGGCTGGGATCAAAAACAAGCGTCAGGCAGAGGTTGACGAGGGCACTGTACCGCGAAAGAGGAGGAGGACTAGCTAGTACTTACTATTAGTGGTGTGACTGTGACAGGATGTGACTCTAATGCCATAGGAGCGTACGGATGGTTCAGTTCAGACCCCAAGGTGGGATGAACGGACACTCTGAATGGTATGCCAATGGGTCGCAGGGGACGTACTCGTCCGATCCCGCCGCGAGTGGTGGCATACACCCCGACGCGCACAGACACGCCCACGACGCCGTGTACGACGCCCACAGACTCTTCGCAGCGTACCCGTCCGCTTCCGCGATGCCCTCTGCTCATGGTAGCGTTTTTTGTCCAGCGACGATTTGCACGCTGACCAGCGCGAACAGTGACGAGGCACATCAGCAATCTTTCCACACCCGCCCCACCGCCGACGTATATGCACGCGAATTACTCTGCCATCTCCTATCAGACTTCGTCCAGCTCTCCCTTCTCCGAGTACTCTCGCGAGCTGACTTATCTCTCCGACCCTTCTACCCCCGCACAACACTCTCAATACTGGCAGACCACCAGAGATGAGTCCGTTCGCTACCTCTCGTATGGCACACCGTGTGTACTCTTCTGTCCAACAATCTCATCCACTTACTCGTTCCTGTAGCGTTAGTCAGTACAGTTTCTCGCCGCCATCTACCTGGACCCTCGTGCCCTCCGACTCCTATAACCCTCCAACTATAGCCAACTCTCTCCTGCAGCGGTTCAACCCAACATCGGCATATCCCACACCACCCCCACCCGGCATCCGCTCCTCGTCTTCCTCACTTGCGTTCGCTCTTGGCCATCCTAGCCAAGTGAAACCACAGCAGTGTACCTATAAGCCAGATGAATCAGGCCCTTTTTTCAAAGACTTCCTTAAGCGCTCTGCCCAACTCTTGGACCCAAAGCCTACCCAGCCGATGAGCACCTCTCGCCATTCACCCTCAAAACTAGACACGCTCCCTGCGAAACCACCCTCCCCGGTCCTTCCTCAGCCCGCTACAACCCCCAGGAAACGTAAGTCTCCGGATGAGCTCGTCACGCCTTCCCAGAAGCGCATACACGCGGCCAACTCCACAAATCTACCTTCTACCAGGAGGTTCGCCAGTGAAACCCCATCACACAGGTCGTCGAAATCTTCGCGCCAATTATTAGCATATGTCAACGTTCCTGCTTCTAACTGGAAAACGCCATCCACAAAGTCGTCGAAACACTCTGGCGATCACTCTGCCGACGAGTCGGCTGACGATGATGGTGATTATGTAGGTCATGATATCCATGCCAACATAAAGTCTTCTGCTCGGAGAACCGGAGACAGGGATGAACGAGGTATTCGTGATTCGTACTCATTGCATCCAGCCCTGCTGACTGCTTGTCTATCGTAGTTCCCCTCGAGAAGCTCAACACCTTGATTGAGGATATTCTTGAGGCGGAAGACTCCCTCGCAGCCGATATGGAACTTGCTGACCTCCCAAAGGAGTATTTTTCTTCGCTTACTGTTGACTGCAACCATCCACATCTCCAGCCAAGCATCATAAAGAAATTGACGAAATACATCAGCCAGTTGTATCGTCCGTCTAAGAGATCGAGACGCACAACGCGTGAGGGTCCTGCCAATGCCAGCTCTGGATCAAGGACTCGAGACACACTGGGAAATATTGGAACGCCCATTTTATCAAGATTGATCAAAATTTTAGAGCGCTCAATAAAGGCAGGGGAAGATTTGGATCCTCTACGCGTTTCCACCCATCTTCCACCTGTACCCTCGTCGCCCAGTAAATCGAAAAAGGGACAAAAGGCACCCGCAGATGGTATAGACGTACAGGATGAGCACGGTCGTACAGTACATGATTCGCATCCCCAACAAATCACGGACTCTGACGTTCATGAGTTGGCCGTTCAATTGGAAGTCTCTCGCGATAGCATCCTCGCTGCGGAATGTTGTATGGCACTGTTAAGCGGTGAGAGTCTCACAAAACAGGTGAGTGACCTAGCGTGCAGGCCTTTATCTGATTCACCCAATCGCATTGCAGCTTTACTCGGAAGAGTTGATTACGACTTGCCTTAGCACTGTCAAGAATCAGCTCACCATGGTCGTTTATCCTTTTGTAGAGGGCGCAGCAGCAACTGGAACAGCGTCCCCTCAACTGAGTTGTCTACTACGCTACACGCATTCCAGCTGTGGGGAATTGCGAAAGTTGCTGACCGAGCTCTTTCAAGCACTGGCTGCCGCGCTTCCTCGCATCAACTCCTTATTTTCCGCAGACGGGATTAGCATGTCAGACGCAATCATCATCCAAGCAGTCTATATTGCCATAGGACCGTTTTTTGTTGTCGAGTCTGCTGAGAGTGACACAAAGGGTAAGCGCGAGAATGTCGTGTTGAGCACATTGGGAAACAGTGCAATGAGAGGTCTCCGCCTCGATGCTCTTTCTATCATTCGAAGTGTGAGTAATACGTTGATACCAGAAGTTGGCTAATCTGACGCCTTCAAGGTCTTTGCGAACCACGAAGACCAACGGTCATGGATCATTGAAGAAATTTTGTCGTCCCTTATCAAGCTTTCGAATAGCCACAAGAAAGCTGGACAATTCCGGTCAGTGTCTTTTTGACAGTCACATTACCTCGCTAACAATATTTCTACAGTCTACGCGATGGCCGTTCAATACGTACAGTATCCGCCCTCCTTCTTCAACTCGTTCAGACATCGGCTCGCGATGTCCGGACCGCCGCGCGGAAGATTTCCAAAACCCGTCAAAATCGTGCACTTCGGAATCAAGACAACACCACGGAGAAGACTAAAGATGCCATTTTTGATGAACAAGATGTAGAGGTACGTGCGACCGGAAACTCCGTGTATCTTCACGCTCATGGAACCAGGAGATCCAATTATACATGTCGGGATTAGAGTCAGCTACCAATGCAGCAAAGACGATTGTTCTTTTTCTGACACAGAGGTAGGTTCCTGTTCTCGTGGATACTTGTATGTTGTCATCACGCATCCAGGTCGGGGAAAGGAAAGCTGACGAAGAATTCAAACGAGGCGGAGTATCGAGTTATCCTCGATAACCTCATCTCTGACCTTTTGATTGTCTTATTTTGGCCGGAATGGCCAGCGGCAAGTTTGATTCTGAGTGTGATCTGTAAATTCATGGTATGGTTATTTGACTACCATTAGTCGTGCGATTAAGAGTGCTCTTTTCCCCCAGGTAACTTCGTTAGATGACGTCAAGACAACTATTCAGATAGACACTAACGCTGCCAAGGCGATAGCCTTAGATCATCTGGGAGTCATTGCTGCTCGGTTGCGATCAAGCACTATAAAGGTTCGGCAACGAAGTGGCAAGCATTCACTCGTCCCGCTTGACGAGGTATACATTCTACCCTTTGACAGAATGAGTCTAACGTTTGTTTTCCCTAGATCCTTTCGACGGTGAATTTGCAAGCTTTCGAAGCGCTTCAGAGTCGCCATGAGACCATTTCTTTCCACTTGTTGAGACGCTCTTCCGACGATCAAGCATACGAGGTACGTTGTACTTTGAATGATATTTCAGCTACATCACTTTTTCTGGGGTTAGAGCGCCCGCGAATTCACCTCTGCACTATGGGGTCATGAGCTGGCAAATGCTTTACGAGTGTTGCGTAGTGGCCTACCATCCGAAGACGACGGTGGGCCTGCACCAAAGTCGTCCACGCTCACTCTTTGTACCAAGCTTCGGAATGCCTTGTCTGAGGTATGGACAAATCGCTCAAGTGATGTTTTCGACGTCGGGTGAGCACCCATCAACACGATCTACTTCAGCATTCTTATCATTTGTTAGATCTGAAGAAGAAACAGCTCGTATTGACCTACTATCAGAGGAGATCGGCACGGTCCAAAATCTCAGGAGCTTTTTTGGACCTATACTTAATGTGGTGCTGATGGCGCTCGACGCTCCACCTGTGTTTATGCGAACAAAGGCGTTGAGAGCTCTTGGACAGATCGTGACCAGTGACTCCAGTATTCTTTCCACGGTATGTGCACCATTCAACCTTTTTTCGTATACTGAATCCAGGCAGGCAAACGTACGACGGGCCATCGAAGGACACCTCCTAGACTCTTCTCCAGCGGTGCGAGATGCTGCTGTTGAGTTGATTGGTAGATACATGATTGAATCCCCGGAAGTCGTTGGTGATTACTACTCAAGAATCGCCGATCGAATCGCGGTATCTGCTTATCTGTTCTCCTCGCTAACTTCTTGCTGATTTGTCGATAACAGGATACTGGACTTGGAGTACGAAAGCGCGTGATCAAACTTCTCAAGCAATACTACAGCGTTACGGAGGACCTAGGGCGTCGTGTTGACATTTGCACAAAGCTCGTATTGCGAATGTTGGACGAGGATGATACTGTCAAGGATCTCGCTGTGAAGACCATGGAAGAATTGTGGTTCCAGAACGTACCCTCTCAGAATGTTGCTCCCAAGGGAAAGCCACCTTCGTCGAGTAACACTCGAGACAAAACTTATTTGCTCACCAAAGTGTCCGTTATAATGAGCGTGTCTGCCTACTTCAGGGATAAGCAATCTCCCTTGGAGGATCTCCTTCACAAAATCATATTGAGTCAAAGTTCTACGGACGCTCCTTCTATGCATGCGAAATACTCCGAGATCTGTGAAACCTTGATTGATGGCCTCGTCGACGCTTCCGATCTCCCTGGGTTTGTGAGTGTTGCGTTCGTTAGTAAAACATTACTTTCGCCCTAACCCTTTCTGATTTCAGACGGTCCAATCTTGCGTCAGAACGCTCTATCTGTTCGCAACGGCATATCCGTCTGTCCTGTCCGGCAGCAACGCTTCCACGCTACTCCCCTACCTGAAGAACCCTGCTTCCGTTCGTCCAGACCTACTGGTTATAGCAACGTATCCTAATTTTACCTCGTAGCCTGAGGAGTTGTCCGTGACTGACTATCTGCTCCGCGTTTTCCGGATTTCAATCCCCTACATGCCGAAAACAGCGGTCAAGTTTGGCCAGGAGCTCCAGTTGGTTTTACAACCTATGATCGTCAAACCGTCCAACGTGGGAGGTGTGGTGGTAGGTTGAACCGATATGCCAAATCGGGTACACCTGACCTTTGTACCAAAGTGCTTACAAGAGAGCGTCGCATGCATGTGTGGAGTTGTAGAGCACCTTACACACGACTTTCATCGACTCGTCGCGCTCTTGAAGTCGTGTAACGGTCAGCCTTGGAGTCGAGACTTTTGATTGCTTCTTACGCATTTTGCAGCCCGTCTTCAGCATGCTATCTCCCGTAGTAATGAGACAATGACGACCGTTGAGACACGGACATTGTCTATTCTCATCTTCATTGTTTCTCTACTTGGGGAGCACTGTGATTTTGATCATCTCCGTGTTGAGCGACTTGGTGAGTACAGCATTGGCAAATTGGTCAGGATGATCTGATCCTCGGCAGAATTTGCGACCGACTTGAATAGCGTTTCAGAGGTATTAAACCCACAGCGCGATGTTCATCCTTTTAACTGTGGACTGTGTTAGGGACCTGTCGTGGAACATATTTACAACAGCCTTCTCTCACTGTACGCAAAATACAGCGATGCTGGACTCAAGGGACGAATCTTGCAATGCCTAGGTGTGTTTCCCTGCTTCACGCCGCGACTTGTCCTATCGAATCCTTGCAAGGTTTTCTGTTCCGTACTCAGCCTACTTTGATGACGTTGGAACGGTCTGCTGGGATTATGGATGCGATTTTCGCTTCTCCGGATGAAGAAAGCCGAGGACGGTTACTGAGAATCATGCAAGATTTCTTGGTTTCCGGGGCAGCGAAGCATGCCGAGCAACGCAAGGGTGAGTTATATGCCTTCAAACTTGCATGATTTTGAGTACGTTGCTCTAGTCTTTGGGCAAGGAAAGGGTGAGAGCGTTGTAGATATGGCCGAGCTTGTTGGGAATACAGAAGGGTTTGCAGACTCAGGGTAAGAACCACACATTCGCATTCAAGCGCTGACGACGAGCATGTATTTCGAATAGGGTCAGCTCCGCCGTCGTTCAACGTTACATCTCCCCCATCTTGGAGGCTGCGCTTTCTCAGAACCCGCAGATACAAGCTGTTGCTGTTGACATTCTAACTTTTACCGTCAAACAAGGGCTTGCGCACCCACTTCAGGTATGCAGATGCGCCATTGGTACGAGTCAATGATACTACTAAATGGCATAGTCTTTTCCGATCATTGTCGCGCTTGAAACAAGCCCTATCGCAGCGACGAGCGCCCGGGCAAGCGCATTACATGCGATTTTGTATAACAAGCATATGAGCCTTCTCAATGCTCGTTTTATCGTCAGTGCAAAGCAATCCTTCGATTACCAGAAAGTGATCTCGCCAAATAACGTTCAAGGTCAGTACATGTTTTGATATTGTTTTGACACCACTGACTTGGGGATCGCAGGCTATCGTATGCAACCTGAGCCAACTGCCCTGTTGCAACGGTGGTATTCACTAGTTCGAGAGAAAAGAGCGCCTCGACAGGATTTCCTGAAAGCCTTGGTCAAAGCATTTGACATTCCGACCGCGTTGAAATCATCTCAGGTGAATACGCCTCCTCACATTTCACGATTGTTCGTTCTGAAATACGCCATTCAGGATGACGTTGATTTTATGCGCTACATGGCTGAGAACTTTGCTACTCTGGATTACAAGACTCAAGAAGAAGCACTCACTGTTATCAAGCACCTCACGTCCATTTTATCCACCTCTGGAATGCAACTCATAGAAGTAGTTTCTCCCTCCAACTTGCTCGTCCAGCTCCACGAACCACAACAACAGCCCATCTCAAACGACAACCATGTGATGGTGAGACGAACGATTGGATTCTTTGCAGTCACTCATCAAATGTATAGAATGCAACGCTGAACCCGCCACTAGAGTCAAGACTTGATGTCAACGTCATGAGAACCTCGATTATAATTTGCATTGTGATGCTGCTGAAATCTCACTTGAAGGGATTGTACGGTCTATCCGAAGAGTGAGTCCGCTGGTGAGGTCGTGTACTCTCGATTTATCGTATCCCCCAGAAAATGCAGCAAGTTTGTTCCTGGGAAGAAGAGTGCTGTTGGCGACAAGGCTGCTATTAAACGGCATCACTTTCCGATCTCTTGGGACCGTCTGCAGTTCGCTATGGCGCCCCTCATTCTGCCTGAACATTTGGCAGCGCAAAAGGCGACGGTAAGCAAGGCGCTTGCTTGCGCAGGTGACAACCTTTGACAATCTGTTTACAGTTTCTTCAAATTTGGAATGAGGATGGTGTGGTGGCTGAACCGGAAGATAACCTCGAGTAAGATGGCTTTCGGTTGTTGTTTTCGTCTTTGAGGCATATATCATTATCGCGTGTGCACTATAATGTATTGTACTGTCTGGACAATACCAGCAGAGATCTAATTGACCAGGATATCTCGGGAGGATGATCTTCTACGTGCTTTGTCGTTCATGCAAACATACAGGGTTCATGTCTACCGCTTCAAGATGTAACGTGTGATCGCTATGGTGTCACAATTGTACCGTCAATGAAGGCAGCTGGTCCTTTTGGCACTTCGCCGATGGCCTTCTGGATTTCGCTGTCCAAGGATGGCTCGTCTTGGAATACCCATTTCAGTTTACCGCCATAACATTCCGGCAAGTCTTCTTCATCGATCATTTTGCGAAGGGTATCCCCAGGATCTTTCCCAAGAATATGAATCTTGCGTCGAGTACCCTCGTCAAACCAACCCTGGCCAAGCATTCAGTCACATTCTGCAGTTGGATGCTATTCTTGGTGCATACCTTGACCCAATTCCATATGGTAGGAAAAAAGGACGGCGAGTTCACGACAGCAATGGTGTTTAGCGTTTCCGGGTAGTTGGCGGTGGCCATCGTGGACGCTTGCTGGAGGTGGCTCCGGAGGGACCACATCGCAGACAGCGACACATCAGCCAAGTCTATGATAGTTGCGACAGAGGATATCGGCGTCGATGGTTCATGGGGTACGTGGCCACACAAGGGTATGACAAAGCGGGCCATGTATTCGTAGAGCACGACGCTGCAAGGCGTTTAGCCACCGACCACGGTACCCTGTGGAAGCCCACGTACATACGTTGATGACGTTTCTCTGATGGAACTGCGTCCAACTCGCGACGCAGCGCGCTGTCGAGCGAAGCCAATCGGTAGACGTACAGTGGTACACCTTGCTGGAGAGCGCGTCGGTCCAAACATTCAACGCGGCCGGGATCGAAAAGAAAAGTGCGTACCTTGTTTCTACGCCCCGTCCAACGCGGGTAAAATCTCTGAGATGACTCCAACTCGGCAGCGTCGAAGGTCTTGAACAGCTCGTCGACGTTGTGCTGCTTCCTCCAAGCCTCCGCACGGGCGAATTGCTTCTCTGCCTTGTCGAGGTCATACCTGCGTGCGCGCAGAAAGCGCCTTATTCCAAGTCGTCATCAAAGGCTGTAGGAGGTGAAGACGAGAACGGGGAGACGCACATGAGAGTCACGTCATCATGGCTCGCTCGTACTGTGTCAGTTGTAGGTCGATAGAGACCTGCTTGAACGAGGTTTGCTTTGAACACCTCGAGCAGTCCAGCATGCTCGTTTGAAGTTGTCGTCGGGGTACTTTGCTCTAGTATGGAGTCTGTGCCATTTGACAGTGGTGAGACAGCAGATGTGACGGCTACAGCTTCCGGCGGGACTCCATTCAAGTTGGCATCGGGTGGAGTAGCCATGCCAGCTGGCAGAATGACTTCAAGTCCCAACTCAGTTGTTCGATCATAGCCTTCCCACTCTCGGAACATCCCACGTAAGAACTTGCACTGAACTGTATATTTTCGTCCATTCGCGGTTCCTCCCAACACCTTTGTTCCCTTTTCGCTAGTTCCTGGACCCTTTAGGGTTCGGGGGGAATTATCTAAGCAGCTGATGTAACATCTGTCTTTTCCAGAAAGAGTCGGAATTGGCCTTTCCGGCACGGTTCGGCATGGTTCGGCAGTCCGCCGAACCGCATTGGGAATTTGCCGAACTGCAATGGACCGCCGAACCATGTTTGGAATTTGCCGAACTGCAATGGCGTTCGGCGGAGCGCAGTTTGGAACTCCCTAACCTAATCCTTACCCAATGCCCCGACCGTCGCCATCGTTGCCCCACGTCGCCATAGATTGGGTTGGCCACCACGATGGACTCACGGGTTCATCAAGCATTTTGGGAAACCCAGATGACAACTACCAAGGCAAGACCTGGACGCCTTCAGCAGTGCAGGTGCGTGCAATTGACATTTTGCATGCCAAACACACAGTAACTCGGCACACAAAGTACATTGGTCTATGTGTCGTTCGCCAAAGCTTAGTATCTAGCATTCCAAAGATGGTGGCCATGATCTTAAAAGCGATGGCACAACCAGGCCCACGACGCCCTCTTTCTTCTCCCCCTCTTTGTGTTCCTCAGTCGTCTTTCCTCTCCCATTGAGTCTTCAACATCTAAAAGTATGTCTCGGTCATAAATCATCCTTCATTAGATCTCATGCCCTTCTAGTGTCTGATTATGTCCCCAATCCATCAATACCTCCACTCTCCCCAAGCTCCTCCACCGAGTCCATCTGGCTTCATCAAGAGCGCCCCCAATATGAGCGTAAATGTGATGGATGCCAAGAGCCCCTCTGTTGGCGTTGATCCACGAACAAGAGTGGCCAGTTTCTCGGACATTGGTACACTGTGGTATGTGTATGCCATCCTATGTGTGTTCGCATACTTATCCTATTTAGTGCCCCACCGCCGGTCCTCGTTGTGCACCTTTCAAATGGGCCCCTGGATCTGCCCATGAGGTGGCTCGTGCAAGCAAATCTCGCTCCCCTGACCTGGTGCCAGATGTGACTGCACGCGGTGTTGTGCCAGCTAACGAGTCCAATAATGAGGATGATCTCGTCTTTCAGGCTGAATGCAATATTCATGAAATGAAACAACTGTGAAACGGATAAAACATCTACTGTGTCCACCGCTGTGATCAGGTGTCGCAGCAGCAAATTCATGCTGATATGAGGGGAATTAGTCGTCGTTGGCCGACGAGGGATTCCCACGAACTCCGGGGGACAGCCGGACTTAGCCGGAAAATCCAACTCCCAGTTGTCCTCCCCGTTTTTCCTCCCAAATGATTCCTGGGCCCGGCGCTGAAGTACTCCATCCATTTCCTGGGCCCACCGCTCACCTATTTCCCCACTCCATGGGCCCTGCCATTCTCTGTTGAAATATTCCTGGGCCCCGCCATTCACTCCGCTGCACCGCCGCTGGGCCCCGCATGTAGTAGATTGCCTCCCTGGGCCCACCTCATATTCCGCTGAATCATTCCTGGGCCCAGCGCTGTAGTGTGCCATCCATTTCCTGGGCCCCCCCTCTTCCTTGCCAAATCATTCCTGGGCCCACCGCTCACTTTATCCCCCCACCCTCGGCCCCTCCGTTCAATTCGCCGCCGTGCCGCTGGGCCTTGCCTTGTAGTAGATTACTTCCCTGGGCCCACCTATATTTGATTCACTCCTCGCTAGGCCCCCCCTCGTTCCCCGCCGAATGATTCCTGGGCCCAACGCTGTAGTACTCCATCCATGTCCTGGGCCCACCGCTCACATAATACCCCACTCCCGGGCCCCGGCGTTCTCTCCGCTGAAATCTTCCTGGGCCCCGCCGTTCACTCTGCTGCACCTCCGCTGGGCCCCGCCTTGCAATAGATTGCTTCCCTGGGCCCAACACTCACTCCGTTTTCCCTGCCAAATCATTCCTGGGCCCAGCGCTGTAGCACTCCATCAATTACCTGGGCCCACCACTCAACTAATACCCCATTCCCGGGCCCCACCGTTCACTCCGCTGCACCTCCGCTGGGCCCGACCTTGTAGGTTGCTTCCCTGGGCCCACCTTATATTTGATTCACCCCTCGCTGGGCACCCCCGCTTCCCCCGCTAAATAATTCCTGAGCCCAGTGCTGTCGTACGCCATCCATTTCCTAGGCCCACCGTTCACTACTTCCCCATTCCCTGGGCCCCCCGTTTTCTCTGCCAAATCACTCCTGGGCCCAGCGCTGTAGCACTCCATCAATTCCCTGGACCCACCGCTCACGTAATCCCCGCCCCTGGCCCCCCCGTTCAATCCGCTGCCGCGCCGCTAGGCCTCCCCGTGTAGTAGATTCCTTCCCTGGGCCCACCTTATATTTGATTCACCTCTCTCTGGGCCCCCCCGCCTTCCCCGCTGAATAATTCCTGGGCCCAGCGCTGAAGTACTCCATCCAGTTCCTGGGCCCACCGCTCACTCAATACCCCATTCCTGGGCCCCACCGTTCTCTCCACTGAAATTTTCCTGGGCCCCGCTGTTCACTCCGCGGCACCTCCGCTGTGCCCGCCTTGTAGTAGATTCGTACCCCTGGCCCACCTTATATTTAATTCACCTCTCGCTGGGCCCCCCGCCTTTCCCGCTGAATAATTCCTGGGCCCAGCTCTGTAGTACATCACGAATTTCCTGGGCCCACCGCTCACTTATTTCCCTACTCCCTGGGCCCCGCCTTGTAATAGATTCATTCCCTGGACCCACTGTTCACTTATTTCCCCACACCCTGGGCCCGGCTGTTTTCCTCACTGAATCAGTCCTGGGCCCAGCGCTGTAGTACTCAATCACTTTCCTGGGCCCACCGTTCACTTATTTCCCCACATCCTGGGCCCCCCGTTCTCTCCACTGAATCATTCTTCGGCCCAGCATTGTACGCCGTGTTTGCCCCGGGCCCCCCCCCTCACTTCATCTTCCCCTTGGGTTGGCCCCGCCGTTCTTTCTGCTGAATCACGGCTTGGCCAACTGATATGGTATGCTGGCGAATCTCTGGGCCCACGCAATACCTAGGGTGTGCCATCCCTGGGCCCACTGCAGTATTTTGCCGCTGAATCCCCGGGCCCATCTGGTTCCGCTGTATTGTTGTTGGGCCGGCTTGTATATTCTTTCTATGCTTGCAGCTAGTATATTGTTATTATTTGCTATTGAATTATGCTACTACTTATTCCTAGCTGGGCCCATTCGTGTCTGATACCCCACAGCCTACCTGCCGAGCCCACCCGTTGAACACAGTGTCTACTGCACTGGGCCCAACCTCCGCTGGTAGTATGCATCGGCCTTTTTGCAACCCTCAGCTGGCCGTGAAGTACGAGGTCAGGGGCTGAATGGGCTCTCATGTCACACTCGACAATGCTGGTAACAATGATACTGCAATGACGGAACTAGCAAGGATCTTCTCAATGGAGCGGGAGATCTCATTCGACCCCATCAATCGTCGTATCCGCTGTTTACCCCACATCTTCAACATTTGTGTCCAACATATCCTTGACAACCATGTGAAGGCCGACTTCGCTAGCTGCCCGGAGACATGGAAGAACGCAGCCAGCGTTACTATTATCAAGAATGAGTATGTGAAGAGTGTCCACAGCAACACAATCGCACGTGCTCGGAACATTGTGCGCACGGTTCGCAGCTCTGGCCAGTGTCGAAACCTATTTCAACAGACCATTGAATCTGGTAATGAACATGAATGGTTCGTCAATGCGAGTGGTCAAACCGTTAAAGTCAAGGCACTCCAATTACTCCAGGATGTTAAGACCCGCTGGGACTCTACGTAGCATATGATTAATCGGCTACGGACTCTCAAACCCGTAAGTAATGCATACGGCTTCACCCAAACATTTCCTAATATCTAGTTCCAGGTAGGGATGAGCGTGGGTATGGGTAACCCACATGGGTTGTGGGTGTGGGTACCATATGGGTGTGGGTGTGGGTATAGACCTCAGGTACCCACACCCATACCCATACCCACGGTGTGGGTTTGCTGGTCAAGGTGGAGAATATAAGGTGTGCAATTTATAATTCAACCAACTATATTATTTACAAGAGACCTTCATATATTAGGCTTGCCAATGTTGATATCCTAACACTGATAATCCTAACCTGGTCTAACTTTAATAATCTTAACATTCCTAGTCCTAACATTGACAATTCTGATCTAATCCCATACTTTATCCTAATACATATTTATGATGTATATAGTATTCTAGCCCTGCTAATCTCTATAGCCCTAATCCTGATAATCCAAACCCTGATTCTAACCTTGTAGATTTTTGTCATATCAGATGTTGAAAGGCTAACATATATCTTGGGTATATCTCAACCAATTTGTTTGATTTATGGGTGGCAGAATAGCCCTGATTGTATAGCATATTCCATTCAACTAGCCAGAAACACAAAAGTTTAATATGAACTCACTGAAAAATGATCAAATATACATAGATTTAAAGAACATACAATATTGAAATGCTTATATCTTGGGCATATTTCAACCGGATTGTTCGGTTTCTAGATGGCTAGATAGCCCTGATTACATAGTACATTACATTATACTAAGAGAAAGCATGAAAGTTCAATATAGATTCACTAAAAAATATTAAATCTACATAGATCTATATACCATGCAGTTTCAAATGGCT
>JBBPSB010000360.1:0-22027 GCA_038093375.1 Xerocomus brunneocitrinus
GGATCTTGTGAGGTGCGTATGCGTGGTGGTTCATGAGCAGCGGGATTTGACAAAGCGGTGCGTAGGGCTGCACCAGAAGAGGTGATACGACAAGCCAAGTATCTCATTCGGAGGCAACGGTACGTATTTTTTGTCTGATGTCTCAACTTGCGATCAAATGTGAACACACAGGTTTCGCGAAATGTGCGAGGAGCAACCTGCGGTGAAGGCGTTGCGTTATCTGCAAACCGAGGTCTCTGATGTCGTCAATCATTCCAATCCAGAAGAGACGCGCGTGTTTCGATCTCTTCTCGCACATTTACTATCTCCCAGTGCGTTGACATCAGGGGATCCAGCTGCATCAACGAGAGAAGAACCGCCCAAGAAGCGTTCGCGGCCGAATACGCCAGATGATGTGTGGACGAACGTGATCGAAGGGGAAGACGACGATACCACACAACGCCTCTCGCATACCCTTGCCGAGCCTATTTCCCGTAGTGCGACGCCCGCGAAGCGGACTCGGGCGGTGGTACAGATGGACGAAGATCCCGAGGAGACAAGGATGCGCGGAGAGGGGAGAAAAGCGGTGTCTGCGGCGTGGTTCAGTCAGCGAACAGAGATGTTTGAGAGCTTGCTGGCATTTGTAGGGGAAGAGGTAAAACAGCCCAACGGATCGCTGTTGGATTTGGTTGACGCGGACGATGGGTTGTAGGAAATACCAAAGGCTGGAATCCATTTTTAATACGCTGTCGCTTTGGAGTACCATTCTTACAAGGCAAAATGATCGTACGTGTTTAGTAAGAGTACAGTTGTGATTGTCGGTCTACTCGTCGAGGTTGATGGCGCGGCCAAACTTGGCGTATAGGACGACCTTGAGCTCTTTCATCCCCTTTTCGCACTCTTCTGCGCTGGTGGCCAGCTCAGTGAGCTGGGTCGTGATGTCCACTTCGTCCTTTTCGAGTCGTTTTAGGGCTCGCGGTTGGGATAGATGGAGAAACGATTCGCCGATTTTATACCTGGGCGATGAGATGGGTAAGACACGGTTGGATATCAGCTTGGAGAGCACTCACAGTACAATCTGGTTCTCGTCTGTAAGCTCCAGTTCGGTTGCGATGTCGTCAAGGGCTTCTTTTTCTTGCTATATTGACGGTGAGTTTAGGACTAGCTCGAATATCGACCAGACGCACCTTGAGCGCGTCGGCCTTGTCCTCTATCCATCGTAGACGCGTGTTCAACTTTGAGAACGTATTGATGCGCTGTTGGTCCTCTGTAGACCAAGTCAGACTTGGTTTGCTGGGTCAAAAGGGTGGCATACCCCAGGTGACTTCGGCGGCATCGTCATTTTCTTCTTCTTCTGCCAACTAGAATTTTCATTTGGTCTGCTTGTAAGATACGAATGAGATGAGTTGTACCAACCATGCGCAGATTGTTCATCGTCGTTATGGTTGCTTACGAGTTACATCTACTGCGGTCACCTAGCACTTGGGCTTGACGGCAACACCAAGGACGCGACATTCAGTCTTGTACTCACTCTTGCACGATGCAGAACATACAAGACGTAGTCTTATCGCTCGAACTCGCACTTCCGACGCCAGAACTCGTGTTGGATTGGTACCACAAAGCTGCGCGTGAACCGTTTGAAGCTGTCAAGACGCTCTTGTTCTTTTATGTACTGGCAGTCCAGGTCATCAGGGTGTTTCGACACCTGCGTGCACGAGGGCTCAGACGGAGCATAGTAGACGGTTATACGTGGACTTCAAAGGTCTCCCTCTTTCTTATTCTCTGGCACAACCGATTCACTGTCTCACAGAAAGTAATGCTACTCGCCCTGAAACTTCCCCCGGCGCAAAAGAAACTACAAGAGGAACTCGGAAGAGCCAGGGTCGAAATCGAAGATAAACTCATGCCAAAGGGCAGTGAGATCACCCGACACCTCTCCCTTCCCGCTCAAGGCAGGTCCGCCGAATGGATCCTTGAGGAAATGGCCAAGATGGACAAGGCACTGGGCGCTCATACTGACTGGAGACAGGGCAAACTCTCAGGTGCAGTCTATCGTACGTGCTCATCTCTCACCGCGTGACCTGGCAACTCATCCGGAGTATGTAGATGGGGGTGACGATCTCTCCAAAGTACTCGTCGCTGCATTTGAGCGCTATGCTGTCTCCAATCCGCTCCACCCGGACGTCTTCCCATCAGTCAGGAAGATGGAGGCCGAAATCGTCGCGATGTGCCTCAGGATGTACAACAATCCCGATGGCGCTGGTACGATGACGTCCGGTGGTACCGAGTCGATCATCATGGCCATCAAGACCCACAGGGACTGGGCACGGGACGTCAAGGGTATTACCGAACCCGAGATGTCAGTATTTTGCACTCTTTTGTCTCCGCAGTACACAAGTTGACGACCTGCGTAGGATCGTCCCGGCGTCTGCGCACGCTGCATTTGACAAGGGCGCGGCTTATATGAGTATCAAGCTCCATGAGATTCCCGTCGACCCTGTGACGCGCAAGGTGAACCTGAAGCGTGTGCGCAGAGCCATGTTCGTGATTCATATTTCCTTCTCATTGTCTTTCTTTCCCTGACACATGACCTTGGTTCAGAAACGGCAATACCATCATGGTAGGTTCATCTCGCCTTGCACGAGCTATGTCATTTTTATCATGTACTTGTCCTCCCGTAGCTCGTGGGTTCGGCAATCAACTTCCCAGATGGTAACCAGGACGATATGGTCGCACTCGGTGCACTGGCAACCAGATACAATATTGGTCTTCACGTGGACTGTTGCCTCGGCTCCTTCATCGTCCCCTTCCTGGAACTGGCTGGTCTTGCAGATGGTGAAAATGGTCGTTACAAATTGACCCCGTTTGATTTCCGTGTTCGAGGAGTGACGAGCATCAGTTGTGATACCCACAAGGTCCGTATCTATTCTTTGGATGTACTTGGAGGTGGTCGCTGAAATGAGGCTGGTCCGCGCGCGATAGTATGGATTTGCCCCCAAGGTGAGTCGGACGTGACATTTATTTTTGAGGACTATTTTTGTACTCACCCTTGTGGGATATGTAGGGATCATCCGTGATCATGTACCGTGACGCTGCGCTTCGAAGATACCAATACTACGTAACCCCACACTGGGCAGGTTCGTTTTTCGAGCTTCTATCCTATCAATGCGGGTTACCGAACACACTCTGATGGAACAGGTGGTGTTTATGGGAGCCCGAGTCTGTCTGGATCGAGGTCGGATGTGTTCTTGATGGCAAGCTACCTGGACTGACGCGGGCTTCTTCTTTCGTAGACCCGGAGCCTTGATCGCAGGGACATGGGCTGCGATGCAGTACATGGGATCTGAGTACGTTCTTTGACCCTCACATCTCCCCCAGCCCATCGCTTACCCTATCTCTTCCTCATCTTAGCGGTTACCTCCAATCCTGCCGCGACATCGTCACGTGCACGCGCCGAATCGCCAACACGATCAGCTCCTCCATTCCTGAGCTGTACGTCCTTGGTTCCCCGCCAGCCTCGGTCGTCGCGTTTGGCTCCCAAGACAAGTCAGTGAACGTGTACGAAGTCGGGGACCGGATGTCCAAGCGGGGATGGCACTTGAATGGATTGAGCGCGCCTCCCGCGGTCCACATTGCATGCACGGTGCGTGGTGCCCTTTTTCTACATTGTCGCCATGTGTGTTGACGAGTGCAATTTATTGTAGCGTCTCACGTTGCAAGTCGTGGAGACGTTCATCGCGGATCTGAAGGCGTCCGTCGCCGAGGCCAAGGAAGCTCCAGAGGGCAAGGGGACGATGGTGGCGCTGTACGGTGCGTGTTTCAGTTTGTTCACGGACTCAACGATGGCGCTCATGCACGATCGCTGGCGCATTGGGTGGCGACAGGTCTCGGAAGTTCGAGTGCGGTCGGGCCGACGATCGTCGAGGAAGTGGCGAGCATGTTTTTGGATGCGCTGTACAAGGCATAAACATGCTAAGCTGGATAACCTTGAACGTGTTTCTCATCGATCGAACGTTTGGTTTGCTATTATTTTCTTTGGTTTCGTTTTAGAGTACGCGCTTGGTGGCACCACGAGTATCGATCGGCATAGACAATGGGTGTATGGTATATCGGCAGACCTCCACGAGACTGTACCTGTCAAGCACCTATTCCTCGTCTTATTGTACAGCGCTCCTATGACCATAGGAATGAAGAATTCAAGCGATTGTGAGACACCGCTCGCCGCTCAAGAATGAGTATGATACAGTGTGCAATTGGGAAAGAGATCTGTCAGTCCTCCTCTCCATTAGTTGACCCACTTCCCCATTTTTCTAGGCTGTCGACGTGGAGCCCAAAGGTTCAGATTCCTGGGAACATGTTGATAGTCTGTTTGTGGAACACAACGTATACAAGTAGTTTGATGCTGAACAACTTACAGGGGCTCCGGGATCATGGCATCATGCCAATTAGGTTGACCTAATGGGGTCCTCGTGCCAACTTCTGGCTCATTGTTCGCTGCTCTGGCCCGTGGTGGATTTGACTCGGAGTCACCTGACAAAAACCTTGGTTTCTTGGCCTGGCTCCATGGGAGATTTTCTATGGCGGCTCGAGCCCTCCTCGACCTCTTGGGCATCGCCAAATGACGCGATGCACAGTGCGACGCGACGCGTCTCGCCAAGGCTGGCAATGATCCGGCCATGGAGCAACGGAAATTGTTTGGTAACACTCTACTCACGTTCTATTTTTGCTCTAACCACTGAAAGCTCATTAGAAAGAAAGTAAAGACAGTGAAAGGTCAAGAGTGTAGTTTACAACAAGCTACCGAATATCCAATACATTTTGAATGCTCTTGTCGCGAGGTTTGCTGGATCTGTCTGACGCCTACCTTATGTATCCATTGTCTTCTCTCCTCAGCGTCCCGTCCCCACGCGCTAGGACAATCCCACCACGGCGTACTTGTGTACCAAAGATGCCATGTCTCAAACATGAACCAGAGCGCTGAGCGCTGACTTCCTGATACAAGCTTGGCGCGAACCATCCGTCCAAGCATGGTTCTGCAACAGATTCACTGGTTCTTTACCGTTCACTATTCACCGTACCACACAATTGTATCGAGGCGGAAATGAGTTGGTCCGTGGTGACCGTGGTACCAGCACTCGAAACGCTTCCGGCCCTGGCGCCGAACAATGCGTGGAGAAGTGGGATAGGTGTGAGGGCCATCTGAAGGCGATGTAGACAGTACACGCGCGTTCGTCGGAAATCCTCGTCATGGCGCTATGACTCGCTCTGTACGTCGGATAGACCATTTGGTCCTCGGGAAATCTCGGAGACGGGGCCCGCGGGACAATCCGGGGCTGGATGCGGCAATAAAGGGAAATGATTGGCCGATGAGGCCCGAGCCGTCTTGTTCTTTGCGTCCCTGGTCTTGTGCCACGGCCCATGGTCAGTATCAGTGGATCAGTGTATCAAGGCCTCAGGGCGCACTAGCATAACCCATACCTGTCTGACGTTCATCGGATTTGGATGCACGGGTGACGGAGCCAACGAAAAGTTCAGGGTACCCGCTATCTGCGCGCTTTTCCTAATCCTTATCTCCCTCGTGCGACGTTTATAAAACGCTGTAACGGCCGATCGATCGAGCAGAGCGATATCGAAAAGCTGTCAGAGCGCGAGATCCCCGTGTCACCAAAAAGGATGCTGTAGACTAGCGGCCGAGGGTGGTAGAATGGAGTCGCCGAATCCACTCGCAACGTCGCCAGAATCAGCATGAGAGAATCCTCGGAGGAAATCAATATTGGAACGGTACCAGCTGTCGGCCGCCGTGGACACGGATAAGAAGGCTGTACTCGAGCGGGAAGTAGGCACGGAGATGTAGGTATGAGATAGAAACAGGGTTCACTGTGACGCGTGAGATAAGATATACCGCGGGTGAAATCGGATGAATCCAATTTCGTTGGATCCAACAATAGCACACTGGATCAGTGACATACAATAGATCGGCGTTACTGATCCATGATGGGCAATGATAACCTTTTGTGCTATCGCGGTGGAGCTGGGCTAGAACAATCGAGACGGGATTGGTCTAGACCACGATGTTAATTCCTCGCACCACCCCAAATATGAGCTGGTATAACCAATATCAGCCTCACCTTATCATATATCATCTCGCGCACCGAAATCTCGTTGCAGCAGCCATGTGGACTCGACGGACACGCGAAAGAAAAATGCTCGTCATCGCACGGAGAACGCCGTACCGAAACACACTCGGTTTCCAGAATCAAGTATATCGCTTCCCGTAGAATGGAGGCGCTATCATTTTGATCACATGGCCAAGAAAAGTTGGGTCTCCTTATGGGCCACGTTCCGAACGCCTAAATGTGCTATCTCCGTCTCCTTAATCAATAGAATTACTTGGAATATGAGGCCATGACTGAGGACATTTATCTATCCGCGGTAATATGTCAGTTTCCAAGAGTTGATCCTTGCCCTTCAGCTCAACTGCGTCACCATGCTAGCGGCTAAATACGTTGACATGAATGACGGATCGTGAATTGAAAATCGAGGGCAACCGGATAAGCCTCGGACGCATGTCGCAGATCCAACATGTCCTTGACATATTTGCCGCCCTCGCTCTCAGTGGTCAGTGACAAGGCAAATTCGCATGGCATCGATAGAATCTCGCCACTCGCGGCGAACCAGTTTCGACACCAGCTGTGCCGTGCGCTTCCCAAACCGTGATTTGGACACTGTTACAGCGTTCGAGGCATGTGAATGTGTTACGGGGAGAATCTAGACCTAGCCAGATAGTACACCTGAAATGTAGGGTGCTTGACGGACCTGATTTTGAGACAATTAGTGCGTTGGTTTGCAAGCACTGAACAGGATGAATGGATGTCACCTAAATGTCGAAATTTTGCGAACATTGACACCATATGATACGCCGAGGTCGTGTTGCATTGCAATTGTCAAACCGGTTTTGTCTGTGCCAAGGCAGATCGCACGAAACACCGGCGACTCCATGGTTTCCATCAATGGAGGTGATTGTCTGGCCACACAGCAATCGAATATTGTGATCAGTGATAAGCATGGCTCGTGTCTTTCGACAGGACCGAGTGCTGTGAGCATCAAATATGTCAGGTTATCTTGACAGATAAGATATACTGGCGCGACTATCTGGAAATGATATCAGAGATTGATTTACATCTTATCGATCCCGGTTGCCGCGTTACCAGCCTGCACATGTGTACCTTGAAAATGTAATGAATCTGCGGGGACCGTCTTGCGCCGTGCTTGGGCTTTACCAAGTTGGTCCACCCACTGACTACCTGAACAGGCTATCTAAATCGATTGGCTGAGCAAGTCAACAAACGAGTGACGTGTTCAAATTTTAAAGTTTCTACAAAATGTTCGGCAAAGTCGGAGGTACGACTCGGAGGTTGGCGTGAGAACATTTAACCCGAAAGAGCCCAGTTGATCGTTGGGCAGGAATCGGGAGCCAATGCCAATCCTCTTCCGAACAGAAATGCGGTCTTCCGACCAGAATAAGAAGAAAACTGTCAGCTTGCTTTCTTCGTTCATCTTCCGGCACCCTCATATCTCTGACCCACCTGGGCGCCCGTGCGCGGTACCGCAGCTCGGTCTCATTCGAAACGAGTCCATTTCCGGGCTATAGCTTGTCGCATCACCCCATCTCAGCCCTTACATACTGCTGTCATCACAACACCAAGACCCTTAAATCTACCTAATACAAATCGCTCCTGAATAGTGCCGGCGCCGCTTGTGCCTCATGGCTTTTTCGCTGACGAGACCTCCTTCCCCATCTCGTGAAGCAAGTATATTAAACCAGGACCACGGAGAAGACAATTTATCTTCCGCGCTTCATGCTGCACTCTCGAGTTTCGCCCCAGGCTCGTCAGTGCATCCGGACCACCACCACGATATGATTAGGGAGAAGGAAAGGATAGGTATCGACATCGTCGTCGATTCGGACTGTGTCTCCCTCAAAGGCACCGGCGTCGACGTCGAGCCCACCTTGCTCCAGGGACACATCGTTTTGCACCTCAGAGAGCCAACATCCATAAGGGAAATCACGCTCCAATTCCGAGGCAAAGCCAGGCTACCAATCCAATCAGTCGACACGTGAGTACTATTTGGTCCACTTTTTCTCCGCTTTTTCATCTCGTTCCACACAGCTTGCCCTTGACCACATCATCACAGTCGTACACCATTTGCAATCATGAGTGGTCTTTTCTCGAGGGTGAAAAACGTCATAGCCGCACCCTCAAGGCTGGAATCCACCAATTCCCTTTCCAACTCCAGCTCGGTGGTTCTTTGCCATCGAGCATCTCCAGCGTCCATGGCGGGGCTCATGTGAGCTACAAGCTCAGGGCCGTCGCCGTACGCCCAGGTCTCGCCCACAATATACAAGCGGCCATGCCGATAACCCTTGTCCGCACTTTCGCCCCCGAAGCGCTCGAATACCAGCAGTCCCTCGAAATCGAGAATACGTGGCCTAGAAAGCTCATGTACTCCGTCATGATTCCACACAAGGCCTGGGCTGCTGGCGACAATTTGACTGCCATCGTCAAGTTCTCACCTCTCGCCAAGGGTGTCCGGGTGCTGACGGTAACGACGACAATTATCGAAACTACCAAACTGCGTTCCAGAGGTGGAGTACAGGAACATAGCCGGAATGTGGTCACTGCGAACCATGAAATCATGAATGGAAACGTAATGCCCGTCGCGGAACGTCACATTAGTCTCCGTGGAGTGCCGTTTCCTTCTGTTCCGGGGTTGTCGCAAGAAGATCGTTCGCAGAGCTTTGGAACACTTCCCGTTGCCAACCAAGAACTCTCCCTCCGACAAGTTCCAAGTAGAGCGTCGTCGTCGTCATCGTCATCGTCGCAAGATTCTTATCCGGTACCGCCGCCGCCATGGCCGTCTCCAGCATCTTTGGCTGAGCTCGGCGCATTGGCGTCAACATCCACTACAGAACAAGAAGTTTCCATGAGCCAGAATGACGTCGTCGCTCATCTTACTGCCTTCATTCCCAAATCCGCCACACCCTCTCATGCGCTCGAACCAATCGTGGTTAGCCATCGAATACGATGGTCTATTCTCATATCCAATCTAGATGGACACACCTCCGAGTTGCGTTGTTCCCTTCCTTTGCACATTCTCGACGCCCGGCTGCTGGATGAAGCTAGGGCGAATTCTGCAGCTACTCGCCGTCTTCTTCTCGACGATCCCGAAGCACCCGTGGATGACGAACAGGACACTGAGCTTCCGAGCTACTCCGCACACGTCCGTGATCGTGTTGCAAACATGTATCTCCCAGAGTCAGCTACGACGCGCGTGCCAAATCCATGGGTTCACAGCAACGTCAGCCCAACGTTCATATCTGAGCACCCGCCCTTGTCCGGCGCCTGGACACCCGGTACTGCGTCCCCCGTGATGTCTCATCCTGTTTCATCCCACCTTCCTCACGTCCCCCAATCTGGGACCAACATGCCCCTTGACTGGGTCAACTCCGAGCTTCTCCTTTCCCTCTCAAACACGATCGCGCCTTCCGCCCACACCAACCGGAGCCCACACTCGCATTCCCCCTCTGAATCCCTCAGTCAACCCGAGAGCAGACTCGTGAGCCGACGGAATAGCCGCGCGCCGAGTCCGGATCGTCACCTCACGATGACGAGTATCGTCCCTCTTACTTCCATCACGACCTCCCCCGAGACGTTCATGCACGACAGTCACGCTAGTCGGACCCTTCCATCGCTGTTCAGTATCCAGATGAAGCCACATACGTCGCTGACCTCGGCTGGCTGGCTCTCGCGCTCGAATTCGCACTCGAACGTCGCGTCGCTGGCGGAGGGACATGGCCATGGCCATGGCCACTTGGGCCACGCCCACCGCGCGTCGATTCAGAGTCTGTATAGCCTGTACACGACGCAGCGGCAATCGGTGTCGAGCATGGTGTCGACGCAGGTCCCGCCGGTGGTGGCGAGCGAGAGCGTGCCCGAGAATGCGCTGTGGCACCGCGCGTTTACCGAGGTGCCTGATTACGGTGTGGCCTTGCGTGGGTTTATTGGCGGGGTAACGCCGCTGACAAGTATGCGCGGGCTGCCGTCGTATGAGGAGGTGGAGAGGAGTGCCAACGCCAGTTCGAATGTTGTGAGTGGGGATGAGAACCAGCTGACGGTTCGGAGGGGTGCGTCACGGCAGGAACGTTTGGCGCAGTGACGGCGTGCGATACGCCTTATCGTGGTATCGCTCTTTTTGCCATTCTTTCTTTTTCTACACTCTCTTTCTCTCCTGCTGTTGTGTTGCAGAATGCCAGTCATGATTGATAACAATCATGGAGTCATAGCTCACCAATTCACACCGTCTTTACATCGTTTTTGCACTCGTTTATTGGTTTTTATCGTGCTACTCGTTCTTTGAGTTTTCTCTTCTTTGTCGATGTACGTTGCATTCGTCTGTTGTGGCCACGTATATCTACGTCTCTCTCTAATCTCTGTCTATCTTTCCTCGCCCTCTAATCTCTCCTCTCTCTCGTTGGGTATCTCTCGTAGATAGATGATCCTGGGTTTTTTAATCTTGTTTTGGGTATCTCGCAAGTCAATAGACAAAGTTGAAACTCGCATTGGCTCACGTTTGTTGACGGTTATCAGTAGATGCGATCAACCGCGGACGCATAAGATTCAGAGCAAGGGATACTATCTGCGATCATGACAAGTAGACGTGATCATCATTGCATCGCACCCTATATTTGATCGGGGGCTCGGCGCGGACTTGGACTCGAACGCGTGCCTGCACTGCACTTTTTCGGTGCCGTGTTCGGAATGTGTGAAGAGTGAACTCGTGCGGCCGTCAACGAAACGAAAAAAGGATCAATTCTATAGATATTCCCAGACGGATTGGCGGTACATCGTACATATCGATTTGCCATCTAAGTATATCACTAGATGGAGCATTAGAGCTAGATTGTACACGGTGATCATACGTGGCCTCGGTCAGACTAGCGTTTTCGGCAGGCCGTTGTTGCCCAACAAGGACTCCTCATTGCTCCTGACACGAGGCCCATCTCCGACGGATGTGTGAATGAGCGTTTTGACGGCCCCCACGTCAAAGCGCTTCGCCACGGCGACGTTGAACCCGTCCACGAGCCGACCCTGGACCGCTGCACCCACAAAGAGCTGGAAGGGATCGCTAAAGGATTCCTGCGGAAAGTACGACACGATCAGCTCGATGATCTCTCTGATGTTTTCTTGGGGAGCGTAGATGACTGCGTTCGGGCCCGCGTCAAACGTGTACGCTGCCTTGCGTTTGCCGCCCTGTTCGAGCGCGACACGGTTGTACTCTGTCACGACGGTGATGATCGCGCGGCTGACGTCATTGAGGTAAAAGATGGGTGGGTCAGTGTCGAGCGCGACGGCGTGGAACTGGTTCGAGTCTTTGATCGTGATGGCTGCGAACGTGTCAAAGTCGCGCTTTTGGATGGCTTCGGTAATGGCGCGCATCCGCTCTGGGACAATGGTGAGGCGGTGTGAGAAGAGAGTGGAGGTCTCTACGGTGCGTTGCATGCCTGCGGTAGAGGAGGTGCCTTTCTTGTCGTCGGAGACGACGCAGATGAGGGCGTGTAGGTCGGGCCAGTCGGTCTCTGATGCTACTTGTTCGGCGTATGAGTCGGAGCCATCAGCAGCTATGCCTTCTCTCCATGCCACGAACCCGCCCAGGAGAGAGCGGCATGCAGAGCCAGAGCCCTGACGAGCAATCAGTGAGAGTTTTGTGGGAGATGCGGGAAGCTTGTAGAGCTGCGCGAGGGAGTAGGTGAGGGCTGCAAAGCCCGACGCAGACGAAGCGAGACCGGCGGCAGTGGGGAAGTTGTTGTGCGAACTAATGTGCACTTTCCAATGCGAGAACTTCGTTGGAAATGAGGATGCACGTTTATTTATCTCAACAAGGAAGGTGAGCGCACTTTTTCTGCATTGGGATTTGCGTCTTCGAGCTCCTTTCGGAGGCGTTTCATTTCACTGATGCACGTTGCAAGGCGGCCGCCTGGTTTGATCTCGTCGAGCTTGCCGTTGAGCCATAAGTTGTCCTCCGTGAAGGAAGGATCTGCACGAGATGTAGTGGTGGAACGGAGGTGATCTTGGTTGAGGGTAACGGAGAGGGAGGAGTTGGTCGGCAAGATGAGTTTGGTGTCTCGCTTGCCCCAGTACCTAGATCAAGGTCAGTACAAGGTGATGAAGCATCCGATCTGACTTGCTTAATACAGGCGATGTTGACCGGGGCGGATGCTGTTGCCTCGAAGAACTTGGACATGGTGATGGTCGTGGTACAAGAAAGAAACGGTTGCGCGTTGTTTATGTTGTCTCGGGAGCATAGTATTGATGTGGCTGTGCTCAAGATCGAACGTTTCCTTATTAGGATACGCAGTTCGGTTGATAACTCGGGCCGAAATTATACCCAATTTGGTAATTATAATTGATTAGTCACATGTGGCGCGACTGGCGACTTCGGGCGCTGACCGGGTTTATACTCACATCCACTTGAGCTCGACACCGACGACGACGACGACGACGAGGACGACGGCGGCGGCACGTAAAAATCTGTCTGGACGTATCTCGTTTGTTTTCTTATATCACCCCGTTCGACATCTGTACCATCTGTTTAACATTCCCCCAAAGCCTTGTCCACTGCATAGCCAAGTATTCGCACCAGAGTCCTTTTTTCCCCAAGGACTCTCCCCGAACAGGGACCCGTTGTCTTTTGTTCGCTGTTGTCGTCAAATGCCATGTTTTATCCCCAACAATCGCCCGCTCTCACTCATAAACATCCAAACCACCACGACCAGTCTCCATGGTCTCGGACACATCATCCAGTCCTAGGACCCCCAACCTCTCAGAATATAGGTCCTCCCCCTACCTCGCCAGGATTTCCCCTTTACACCAATGGATCGGTTAACTCGATGCAACATCACCCAAGTCATCCGCACGCCCTGTCACATCCGCCTATCGGCCACCACCAGCATCAGAACTCCCTTTCTCACTATCCTTCGCCCCCAAATGGACATATACATACACAGCATATGGGATCAGGATCACCAGGGAGTGCTGCGAGCCAAATTATCAGTCCCCACTGGCAACAGCAGCTTCTCAAGTGCGAGGTATGTAGCCAGTGCATTTACTGCACATGTGACCGATCTGATCCAGCGTCTCAATTTACAAAGATGATCAGATCGTCCCGTTTGCCCCATCATCGCGCTCGAGCAAGCGCCATGGCCTCCCGGACAATCACTAAAACCGCCATCCCAATCACAAATCCTAATCTCGTAAAGCCCACCGTCAACACCGACACGCCACCCAAAGAATCTGACGCTCCAGCCACCTCTTCCACACCTGCCCCCACCAGTGCGTCAGAAAGTTCTCCCAGTCTCGCAGGCTCTATCGTCAATCACCCCTCTTCAACCGTCGCTCCGATAGCCGAGGCACCGCGGCTAACCGCAAAGCCTCCGCAGAATACGTGGAACTCGCTAGACATGGGAGGTGTCAACATCAAGACGCTTCCTCCCACGTCCGGATTGTTCACGTTCACCTTCCTCATCAATCTGTACCTCAACCACAATGCGCTGTCATCCCTACCACCGGAGATTGCGAAACTCCGACACCTGGAGGTCCTCGATTTGTCGGGAAATAGTCTGAGTTCAGTGCCACCGGAACTCGGCATGCTCACGCAATTGAAGGAACTTTACCTTTTTGACAACCATCTCGTCACCCTACCGCCGGAACTCGGCAGTTTACACCAGTTACAGACCCTTGGTGTCGAAGGTAACCCTCTGGATGGCGCGCTGAAAAGCATTGTCCAGAAAGATGGTACTCCAGCCCTCATTTCTTTCCTGCGTGACTCATGTCCTGTACCGGCCCCTCCGCCCGAACGATTGTGGAAACATGTCGTTACTGCGGCCGACCGCGAAGCGATGAACAATGATCCTCATACGGAGATATTCAGCGTTCTGTGTTACAACATCCTTTGCGAGAGGTACGCCACGGAGCGGCTTTACGGTTATACCCCATCCTGGGCACTCTCATGGGACTACCGGAAGGAGTTGATCTTGACGGAAGTGATGAACTACGATGCCGACTTTCTGTGTTTGCAGGAAGTGGACACCACTCAGTATGAGGAGTACTTTATCAAGCACCTCCAGGGACAGGACTACGAAAGCGTATATTACCCCAAGTCACGGTACAAGACGATGAGCGATGCGGATAGGCGGCAAGTCGACGGTTGCGCGACTTTCTACAAGGCCAACAAGTTTGTTATTAATTTGTGCTTGTTAGGAACATATGCTGATCACTTTACAGGTATCAATTAGTAGAAAAACAGCTGATTGAGTTCAGTACCGTCGCCATGCAGCGCCCAGACTTCAAAAAGACGGACGATATGTTCAACCGAGTCCTTGGCAAGGATCACGTTGCTGTCGTTTGTTGCTTCGAGCACAGGGAGACTGGGACACGTCTCATCGTCGCAAACGTCCACATACATTGGGACCCAAACTTTCGGGACGTCAAGCTCGTTCAGGTGGCTCTTTTGGTGGATGAATTAGAGAAGATTGCGGCGTACTTTTGCAAACTGCCTCCTCGACCACCAAACAACCCCGAGGACATGTCTGCGCAGCCACCACGATCATCGCCCGTTTACAGTGATGGGACGAAGATACCCTTGGTTATCTGTGGTGATTTCAACTCTGTCCCTGACAGTGGCGTATGCGAATTCTTGTCCAATGGCTCCGCACCACCAGATCACCCTGATTTCATGTCACACCTTTACGGGAGGTACACTACCGAAGGGTTACGACACAAGTTTGGTCTCAAGAGTGCCTATGCCGCAGCGGGCGATTCTCCCTTGACGAACTTCACCCCGAGTTTCCAGGGTGTGATTGACTACATCTGGTACAACACAAGCAACCTCGCGGTCAATGCCGTTTTGAGTGGGGTCGATAAGAGCTATCTGGACAAGTCAGTCGGGTTCCCAAATGCCCATTTCCCTTCAGAGTAAGTCTGATCGTCTCATACCCGGTTTCACCTTGCTGAATTTCCTTTTTTAGCCATGTCTGCCTGGTGAGCGAGTTCCGGGTGAAACCGCCTCGAGATAGTGCACCGCGACCGCCACCCTTCTTTCCTTCGCCAAACGGTGCACGCTGATTACTTGGAGTAGTCCAAGGAGTATCGTGGCGTTTCCCCCTTTCTCAGCACGTATTTGCCCCCACGTTCTCTTTTTCTTCATTTATCCCCGTTTTCTTCTTGTAATATATTTTCTTCGATCGGTACAATGTTGGCTTTTGTGCATTCTGAGGGCAATACATACGTGTGTTTTTGAAATTCAATCTTGTGATATTATTCGGCGCATCTCCTTGCGAGATTCTTTTCGTTCGTTGCCTCTTATTATTTTTGTCTTCTTCGTTCCAAATACTATTGCTGACTGTCGCCGCAACGCATCGCTTGGTTGTCTCGTCGTTGTCCCCTGTCCGTTTTCCGCATCATGTACATCTCTGTAACGTGCGTGTGTACAGTTTTGGACTTATTTAATCTCCTCTCTTGTGCGCGTCTGTGAATACATTTTCTTGGTTATAATGCATATCGGTGTTTCGTCAAGACTAGCTTGTGCGAGTGCATGTGCTCGATCATGGTCGGATAATGTGGAGCCACGGGACCAATTGGTTGTTATACGCGACTTCCGATGTATCACGTTCACTCCGAGTTTTCTCAGTCGGATTACACGCACAACTTGAATGTGTACTGTGCGTCCTAACCCTGCATATATGCACTCTTTTTGCGAGGACGAAAGGCGGCAGCTTGGGACGCACCTCTCAATTAGTAGGTCGAACTTTAAGATGCTTCCGACTTCGATCCTCATTCGCAGTTCCTCCTGCCGTCGTGAAAAGCACATCGAGTTTTGACTAGCAGAGTCTCTTAAGAACCGATTATCTTACACCCAATAGGTTTGCACTCTCTTGGTGAGTTGTGTCTCTGTTGGAGTTGTGTTTACGGGCTCGATTGACATGGAAACTTGCTGCGGAGATACATTATTCCAGAAAAACAGACCCCGTTTATCGTCTCGCTGGGTGATATCATATTCTGCGGCGTGTCAAGGATTGCCCAAGACGAGGACCAGATCAGGTTGTTTTCTATTGACGGGATTTTCCTGATAACAAAGGAACAAAGGAAACTGCCATCACTTTGTCGAACCATGAACTCTACTGAAGAGACCTTGATAGTATTTTGGGATGGTAGGCAAGTAATGGGCCACGGATCCGATCTTCACTGATATCATTAGCTCCGAAGTACAGCATCTCGAATGGACCCCAGGAACTTGAGTAATGTACATAGTGCAATTATTGTGGCCGATAACGATATGTAAGTGCGTGCTCTTTTCTCCTGATAACCACTTTGCACTTCGTACCCATTTCGCAACCTGTGCAGCTGCCCATCATCGTTAGGTTAGTTATAACGTGCTCATATCTTGATCCAGGTGAACTCCTACTTAGGTAAATTCGAATTCATAAACAAGAGAAACTAGAAAGTAACCTTTGTCGTAGCACGGCCTCGAAAGAATTTTGTCCCGTGGTATTGGGCCAGTTTACTCGTCCGTCAAGTGAGGTTCCGTCATTGAAATCGCGCGCGCCTCATCTTTTCGATATTTCTGGAAAAAAACTGTCGATTCGCGACGAGTTCATACTCGACAGCGAGCGAGGAGGTTTCCCGAAACGTCCTCCACCTTCAACTGACCAAGACCTACTTTTCGACCTCGCGGACAGCATGTTGGGTCAATTGCCAACAGTACCTGAATTTTACTAGTTTCATCAATAACTCCTGCATATGTCATTCTTTCTATGGAAAATGTGGGCATCCCATAATAAATATACTTTTTTCCAGCCATGGTTACAGCGATCCGGGATCGAGTCCTGATGCGATGGGGTATAGGTTCAAATCACACTTGTCAGTTGTACCAAGTATCACATCCTGAGCCCAAGCAGACCCCAAACGCCTTAATGGTGAGTCAGGCATCCAAAATTGCTCGTGTCAGTATAATGTATGACATCGCTGACAGCACTGGAGTAACTAGTCTTGATTACACAACGGGTTACCTCTCGCAGGTCGTCACAAGGGCATTACCATCAAGACAGCCAAGGCCAAAAGGCTGAGACACATTGCGATGAGCGTTAAGGGGGCAACATCATGCGAATGACTACCCATTGCATCCTACAAGTCAGAAAAGGGGTTGCAAGAGGTGCAAGTTCAAACGTTCAAAACGCAGCCATCAGTCAACCCAAACACAACTGTGAGTCGTTTGCTCGAGTACAATATGTAACATTGCAGACAACAATTAAATACATTATGATGGCCCTAGTCATGACTGTACAGCAATTTTTTCCCTCGCGGTTGTCAAAAGGATGTTACCAGCAAGCCTAAAGGGGTGGCACACGTGGCGGCAAGCTTTGAGGCATCACCATCTTGTGAATGACTGCACATTGTGCCCCACTGTCAAGAACGGGCAAACATCAAGCGACACAGAAGACATACCAGCACCCGTGTTGTTACTTCCACCGTTGTTCACCGTCAGACCGTCGACATTCGAACGGTTGATGTCGATGAAGTTGATCTTGGAGACATAATCACTACACTTGAGTCCCTGCTGCGATGCGTGGACCTCCTTAGCTATGGATGACGCGAGCGTAATTATTTGGGCGAGATGAGTCATGTTGGGAGGGCCTTGGGGAAACTGTGTAAAAGAGAAGGGAATGTTGGTTGTTGAAGGAGGGGTTCTTGGTTGCCCAGGCGATTGCGAAGGTGGAGGAGCGGGCCGTCTGACAGAGCCAGAGCGACGGGAGCCACCAGCTGGGCTACCCGTGGTCTCAGAGGCAACGGGCAAGTTACCCGACTGTGCCGCTTGTAGAGGTGTTGGCGTTGGAGACCGCCTCCGATTTGGAGACGGAGTGTCACTGTTTCGCTCGCTCGCCATCCCTGACAAGCCATCAGTACCACAAAAGGTAGAAAACAAGGAAGAGTGACCGAGAGGGGTATTGATCGCCTCTTGCAGATCAGACGTATAGTCGCGCTCGGATTGGACTGCAGGATCAACGTCCGGCGCTGATACTTCTGAGATAGAATGGCGCGCATTCGGTGACGTGGTGATCGTACTTGCCCGCCCAGGATTATCAATCACAGATGTATCTACCTCAGGCGTCATCGTACCCATCGAATTAAGGGATGAGCCAAGGCTGTTGTTATTCCGGGTAAGCCTGGCTCTTCGTTTTGCGTTAACATCCTCCTTGAAAAAGGTGTGAAAAATACAAGCAAAAATTGACCATCCAATCGGCTCACATTAATGCGTCGGTGGAGGTTTTCTGCTTCCTTGAGGTAGCTCGCAGCCTCTACCGCCTGCGGTGACTTGAATCCAACCCAATTCAGAATTCCCGAGCATAGGCTGCTCGATTCTGACTTTGAAATCTCTCCGAGACGCTTCCTGAGACTGTAATTGGATCCTCAATATCGCGGTAACGATCATGCAAGATATTTCATCATACCTTCTCTCCTCGCCCACGAACTTATTGCGGTCGGTTTCGGATAATACAGCAGAATTGGGATTTTCATTTTCATGATTGATGATCCGTAGAACTTCATCTAAGATGTCTTCCGTTTGTTGGTTAATGATGGAGAGTGAAGACATATTGGCGCGGCGTTGTTATAGAAAATGGGGAAGAGAAAAGGACTCTGGCAGTTTGCGACTCTGCCCTTGTGAGAGGCCAATTTATTCTCTCTTCCATGCGCTCCATAGTTGGATGATAATGTGGTCCTCGCGTATACTGCTGTACGGTGTCTTCGCAACGGAGAACAAGAAAGTCTCCCAAAAACAATAGACAGATTGGACGTGCGCGTGAGGTGTTGGCATAAGTACAACGGTGGGACCTACAAGGACCAACAAGTACTTATGTAATTCAAGGTTTAGAAGTTTCTTGTGAAAGACTCGAAGCGGCAAGGGAAGGACTCATTTTCTCAATTCGCCCCCATTTTAGAGCACGAGCACGGGGCCGATGATCGACGATCCATTCCAGAAATACCTTCAAGGAAAGGGACAAGGCAAAGTATGCTCGATGACAATTTCACTGCGAGATTTACCACGACGCTCTAGAACACCCCGTTCACAAAGGCGTCAACGATTCTCAATTGAATGGAGGGAATGTCGCAGGCCATATTAAACGATGTCACACTGACACTCACAAGAATTCGTATCTAGGGGACGGTGGCATCGGGGCAGCAACAGCCTACGTCTGGCCCAAACATGTTCACTACTCCGAGGGTCGCGCCTCATGTGAAAGTAACGCTGCTACACGTGAGATTCGGCGACATTCGAGGAATTATTCATGAAAGCCTGCGTGTGCCCGTACTATACACCGCGAGGTCTTCATGTCTGCAGGTCCAGAGGCGCATAGTAACCGTGAGTCCATCTCTCATCGCAAACGAGGATTCAAACGGTTTCTCCACGTGCTGCGCACCGTGACAAGCAACGTGAACCAGCGGTGGTCTCGGAATGCCTGTATGGCATCTATGATGGTGGCTGCATCGCCGGTGAGTCACTTCATGATGGTGCCGAATGTCTCGTTCGGGGGCATGCCCATTCCCTGACGAATCCTCTGAATTTCGTACTCTACATACCTCTGGTGATTTGCCGAGATTTGTGTCTGCACTCGGCGCGCCTGACCGACGGTCGCAAACAAAATCTCGTTCGCCATGCAGTACTATGAGTCGATTGCTCGAGTACAATATGTAACATTCAAGCAGACAGCAATTGAATACATTACGATGGCACTAGTCATGACTATACAGCAAATTTACCCTCGCGAGGACGTCACCAGCAAGGCAGACAAGCCTAAAGGGGTGGCACACGTGGCGGCAAGCTTTGGAGAGGCGGCACCATCTTGTGAATGACTACACATTGGACCCTACTGTCAGAAACGGCAAACACCAAGCAACACGGAACACGTACCAGCACCCGTGTTGTTACTTCCACCGTTGTTCAACGTCACACCGTCGACATTCGAACCGGTGATCTCGATGCAATTGACCTTGGAGGTGGTACCATTGCTAAATCTGTGTCCCTGTCGCGCTTGCTCAGCTATAGATGTCCCGAACATAGCCATCTGGCGGGCGAAATCAGTCATGGAAGCCGCGAAGGCAGGGTTGGGAGGGCCTCGGGGAGACTGTGGCAAAGAACCCGGACGGTTGGTTGGTGAAAGAGGGGTTCTTGGTTGCCTAGGCGATTGCGGAGGCGGAGGAGCGGGCCTTCTGACAGAGCTAGAACGACGGGAGCCACCAGCTGGGCTACCCGTGGTCTCCGAGAGCGCGCGCAAGCCACCCGACTGTGCCGCTCGTCGAGGTGTTGGCGGCGGAGGCCGCCTCCGATTTGGAGATGGAGTGTCACTGTTTCGCTCGCTCGCCATCCCTGACAAGCCATCAGCACCATAAAAGGTATAAAACAAGGAAGACTGACCGAGAGGGGTATTGATTGCCTCTTGCAGATCAGACGTATAGTCACACTCGATTTGGACTGCAAGATCAACGTCCGGCGCTGATACTTCTGAGATGGAGTGGAGCGCATTCGGTGACGTGGTGATCGTACTTGCCCGCCTAGGATTATAAATCGCAGACGTATCTGCCTCGGGCGTCGTTGTACCCATGGAGTTGAAAGATAAGCCAAGTACGTTGTTCCGGGTACTAATCCCGGCTCTTCGTTTTGCATTAACGTTCTCCTTGAAAAAGGTGTGAAAAACACAAGCAAAAAGTGTTCATCCGATCGGCTCACATTAATGCGTCGGTGGAGGTTTTCTGCTTCATCGAGGCAGCTCGCCACCTCCACCGCCTGCGGTGAGGGCAATCCGATCAAATTCCGAAATCCCGAGCTCAGGCTGCTCGTTTCTGATACTGGAGTGTCTCTGAGACGACTTCTGAGACTGTAATAGGAATCCTCAACATCGGATTATAGCCGTGTAAAATATTTCGTCGTACCTTCTCTCCTCGCCCACGAGCCTATTGCGGTCCGTTTCGGATAATACAGACGAATTGGGATTTTCATTTTCATGATTGATGATTCGTAGAACATCATCTAGTACTTGTTCTGTTTGTTGAATTCTGGTGGAGAGTGAAGGCATATTGGCACAGCGCTGTTAGAAACCGAGGGAGAGAGATGGGCTGAGAGCCCGTCCTTGTGCGAGTTCCAATTTATCCTCTTCCAAGCGCCCATCGTCGGCTGGTGAGTTGATCCTCGTGGGTATCGTCGTGCACTTGCTGTGTGGTGTCTTCGCAACGAAGAACAAGGAAGTCTTCAAAAACAATAGACAAACTGGACGCAAAGTGTCGGCATACATCAGATGGGACCCACAACTTGGACCCACACTTATGTAATTGCTACGATTATCTGCGACTTGAAACGCTGCCCTTTTAAACTTGGCACAATTGAGTACTTACTTGGAATACCAGGAAAGTACTCAATTTGTCAAAGTGGCGCTCAGCTCTAGAGCCCAGCTGTTATGACACCGTTTCGGATGAGTTGTCAATGATATATCGACAATAAGGATAAGAAACGGTTGGCAAGGGTGGTTTGGCTAACTTGAAGTTTGTATCCGATGCGCCTTACAGGCAGATGTCGACGATGGGGAAACGCAGCACTGGGTTACAAAATGGGTACCCTAAGGCGGAAATTTCAAAGTGGGTATCAGGAATTGAACGAAAAGACGTGGTAACGACCCAGGACGTTTTTGAGCGCGAGATCACCTCATCCAGATTCCACAGCCTAGTAGGTATGATATCCGACTGCGTAGATATGAGCTGGGGATAATACTGGGAGTCAGGTGGGCCAGCTTCGGCCGAGTCCGACTGAAACAGTCGTTTGATCCATGGCACTTCTTCACGGTGCATTGCACCTCACAGATCCTCGGATCTGATATCAGTGCAAGAGGTGCAGGTTCAAACGTTCAAATCGTAGCCATCAGTCAACCCGAATGGCACAGCTA
>JBBPSB010000361.1:0-21970 GCA_038093375.1 Xerocomus brunneocitrinus
CCCAAACTGGCTTCTTCGCCACCCTCTTGATAAAGCCGTGTAATTCCGATTTTGTAAAATTGTCTACCTGAAGCTTGACGTTCTCTTCGGCGGCCGCCCTCAGCACCTCTTCTGTGCTCCCACGCAGGTCCCGCTCCTTGAGGCGCTGCACGAGGGGGTCAAGCCACCGCTTGATGAGGTTTTCCGGTGTGTTGGCAGATTGTTCGTCGTGATCGCCATTCGATATGACATTGTGGGGGAAGCTACGCAGGTCCGAATGTCCCTTTGTCTGATCTGCTTTCTCAACGAGCGCATGTTTCAGCGCATACACAGGTCCACCGCACTGGTAGTGGCCGACGACGGCGACTGTATTTGCGTTCAAAAAATGATGGCCACACGACGTGAATAGGGGGTTCCATAAAACGAGAAAAAAATCTACCATGTTGAACTTCGAGTTTGTTGATGGCGTATGCAAGGACTGAGAGCACGCTGTCGTCGTTGGGGTGGACTTGACTGTTCAGGAAGGTTCGGGTGATTTCCCAACTGACCACATGGAACAGACGCACTTTGCAATATTCCGATGCACAAGGACTGTCCCAGGCAACGCCGCCAGTGCGTCCGACTCCTGCACCCTGGGATCGGAACATCCGATCCAAATGAGCTGTGTATTGAGGTGCTCCCCGGTCATTGGTCGCGAAGAGATTCGATCAGGCTGACACACCTTGGGGGGGTGCTCATCCTTGATATTAGAAAAGTACTGAGGGAACGTTTGATTCAGCCTCCTTGCCCAATTCGCGTTCGCTTCGAGGAGTTGAGCAGGGAAGTCCTTGTCGCAAACGTTTGAATCGGAGGTGGAGTGGAGACCGGTCATTGTATCGGTTCAGAACGTAAGCAGATAAGGCACGGTCGTTGGGGGGAGGAGGGGAGAATGAGGACGAGATACAATTCCCGTGATATCTATATACCTTGTGCAGCGATATCGATTTCTTGGGCTCTCCAATCTGTCTCATTGATGATGACAGGGTTGAGAGCGCGCGGGATGTAATCTCAGGCCAGAACCTGGCATGATATCATACAACGAAATCTGGGTGATAAGGAGGGCCTTGAATGTGAACTTGGATGTCGGTACGGTATGCAAGGTTTAGTCATTTGGCAGATTAGCGACAATCATGAAAGCTTAGCGAGGCAAACCTCGTCAGTTTCAAGCACCCCGTTTAGATGGCTCATGTTCTAATTCTTGTTTTGGTATGGTCAGCACACTATCCACCAATCAAAATTCTCAAAATTTACTCATTGTTGCATTGGCAAATCACCAATGCAGTGGCTAACAGCGTTATGGAGGTCCCCGTCGAAGCGCCAAGCACTCCGCCACACGCGCCGGGAGCCGGTCCGTTCTAATAGTCACGTCGAACGGCGTTCCGATGTGGACCTGGGAACTGTCGTCGAAGCCGGCGGGAAGCGCGCTGGATACATGCTTGGGGAAGAATAAATTATAAGTAGTAACAGTTTTTGAAACGACATTATCATACCCGGAGACATCGTACCCACACCTGGTGGAAGATTTGACGATGAAGTACTTCATCATCGGCTCCTCTACCCCCGGTTCTTTGTGCGGATTGAGAAGATGGAGAAACTCAATTTCTATACCACAACAGCTAAGTGAGTGGGACGAACCCCAGGGTTCCGTTTATGGCTGCGATGTGGTTTTCTCAGAGGCTCTGCGCGGATCGTTCCATGTCACCACTGATGGAAACTCCAAGCTCTTTGACTGAAGCACGCCCAACCTGCAACACCATGACTACTTTGGTGGCATACCAATAAGCAACAGGCTACAACAAAGCGATATTGACATGAGAAATACCGCAGGTGTATGGCCAGGTAGAGGCCCCAGAGACGTCAGCACGCCCAACGTGAGTTCGCTGTCCAACGACGGCGTTGCAAGGTCTGAGGCTTCTTGTCGCAATTTATAGCCCTGCATCTGTAAACGACCAGGAGACCCTTGATTTGCGTAGATGGTAAGCTTGCGCGAAGTCATGTGAATAGGTCATGGGGGCTTGAAAGCTTGCAAGTTGCGGACCAACGAGTAATCATTGAACCTAGGAAATTGAAGAAGCATTACCAAGGAAGGTAACTTCGGGAGCGTATCATTTTACCTTCACTCTAGATGGAAAACCCGGATCGCGCGCTGTCTGGACCGTGTCTTCGGTACTAACATGACGCTGTTCAATCTCCGCGCCGCACACGGGCACCCGCAGCCGCTGTGTCTCTTGCAACTTATTTTCTATGTTTGGACTCGGATATCAGCTGTGATGTAACGCGGGAATTGAGGTCAAACCGAAGGTTTCAAAATGGCATTGATAGATTGGTAGGAAGACAATTAAGTTGAGGAGGGTCCCTTGAGTTTCCAGGGGCGAATGGAACATCAGGGATGGACATGACTTGGAGGACCTCCTTGGTTCGTCCTTACGTTTGTCACACCCTGTGCATGACTTATGGGTTACAAGAAGCGGAAAAGGTGCACATGCCTCGAGACCTCAGAAGATTACCTGAGGTCGTCCAATACTTCAAAGGCTTCAAGACTTGGTCGCATCAGCGAGCCTTGATCAAGTCTGGCATAAAGAGCGGGGCCGGCGTTTGCCGATTTACGGATCTTTACATGCTGTGCTCACGTCGTCTCATCTCTCATCGTCTGCCTGCATTGATCGTTCATCCGATATGCCATCATCCTCTGCTCCGAGCGAGTCTTTCGCTGCTGTCGATCCACCCGGGGGCTGGTCCAATGACGAGGTCCTCCTGCTCAGAGAGTACTATTGGGTTGATGAGCCCGATAGCCTCATGGAGGTCTTGCAGGACCGTTACGACCTCTCTGATGCTGATCCCATTTGGACTCGTGACCCCACCTTCGGCGCCGAACTGTTCATCTTCAGGGCCAAAAACACCAACGGACAGTGCCACTTTTATCTGTGGAATGGTTTAGAGGATACGGTCTCCCAGTTTGTGGAAGAAACATTGCAGAATATCAAGAATGAGATTGTTTCGCATGGGGAAGGCAAAGGCTACTTGAAGGGGGTGAAATTCCGAGCCGTCGAGTAAAAACACGGAAATTTGTACGAAGTACGTCCGCATCTACCATACACCCTGGCGTCTGAGGCCTTGAGGATCTGACACCCTGGACCCTCTTTAGCTATTACATTTGTAATCTAGCAGAAACAAGGTGCAAGCTGCACCTCCACAGTTGAAGACGACCCCGAACACATGGAGTGACAAATGAAGGTCAGCCATCGGCACTAGTGATGATATTGAAGTTGGCGCTGGTATTGGTTCTCAACGTCGTGAATAAGTAATGTTACTGCTCCTGCCCGTCGAGCTCGCTTGTCTGGATCAATGCCAATTACTGAGCAAGATACAGATGGTGTCATAAATGCGTGAAAGTGATGTTTGCGAGGCGGCAGTTGAAGTGGTTGCCATTCGAACCGAGATCTAACCGCGCTTTGGCGCACATTGCAGCAACACTTGAAATGGCCATCGGACTTGGAGCATCCGCGGACGTTATGAAAACGTTTCTTTGATGCATTCCAATCTCGTCGATGGTGTCCATGTCATATTCTGCAAGACAAGGTATGTAGCAACACGCACGATCGCACCCGACGACAATCAATAAGGGCGTGCATTCATTTTTTTCAGATACTATACTCACAGCCTGGAAAAAACATGCAAGCAACCATGTCGCAAATGAAATGCATGGACACCATACCCACTCTGCAGCGTGAGATGCAGACTTCCATCTCGCAGTTCATCCGCTACCTCGGTCTGACTGCAACGTAAATGAGTGTCTCATCTCTGAGACTCGGATATATTCCCGCCGCTTTGCGAATGCAGTGACCCGTGGAGGGTGTTGTCCAAAACACGACCCATGAACAGGCCGAGACAGAGTTCCCATTCGGAGTCGCACCTTTGCGCAAGAGCAGTGTAATCATCTCGGGAGTGCAAGCGGCACCGTAGTGCCATCGACAAGACGCTGGGAGGCCATGGTAGTATCGCACGAGAGTAGCAGCTACGCTGCCGACACGTACCCATGCTGGAGGGCGACTAAAATGTTCAAGGATTGGTTTCCCAGGTTTGTTGCGAGCTTCGATGAAGTCGGGTTCAAACGCCTCGCGCTCAGCATGGCAGGAATATGGTAATGGAATGTACGTTGCCGCGTTTTTCAGTGACGAATTCAATCACCTGGAGAGTCGAACGTTGCCGTATCGTGACCGGTAGGCTATCCACAGAAGCAGGACTGGTAAGAGGTGCACGTTCAAAGCTTCAACCACCAAAGTGGGCGTCAACGGCAACTTCAAAACCTGCAGCCAGCTTCGATGAAAACCCTACTTCAAACGCCATGATTTGACGTTCTCAGCGGTGGCAAGATGAAGCACAGTCTAACGTAGTGGAATACACGTCAACGCCGTCATGGCAGCAGGGAGAATTTGGAGAAAAGGTCCACCACTTCGTTTCGCTTGCTGGACAAGTTAACAAGATGATTGGTGTGGGGGTGATTTCGGAGGACTTTGAAGTATTGGTGGTATGGCCCGACACGCCGTTCGACGACAAGCAGATGGAGGACTCGTACGACAGTGGCGAGAGAGTCCAAGGAGTAGGAGGACATCAAGAAGATGTACTCTGCGCCACAGACTTGGGGTTGATGCAGCGAATGGGAGCTGGTGCTGGAGAAAAAGGGAAGTCATCTGAGTTGATCGTCGTGAAGCCAAGGGTGGCTCTTGTGTCGGTGCTAAACATCATTGACGAGTAAAATCAAGACTAGTACCAATAGAGTACATGTCATGATACAACTTGCCACTGTCACTTGTTCCAATATGGCATCGTACGTCGAACTCATACAGCAAGACATTTCCTATCATAAATCTTGCGAGGACGCGTCTTTCTCGCCATCCTTTGTCTCACAGTTCGTCCAGTCTCTACAGAACGAGCTAAAATTACCTAGGTGGTTGGAATCAGTGAGTTATGCCATGGCGAGACGTCCCAGCTTTAACTGATTCATTCTGCCCTCTTCCAAGGGTCCCGTCCCATATACCAATGAACGCGTGCTCGGTCTCCTCGATCAACTTCGTGCCTCGGACGACCCATCTCGCAACGATCTTTGGGACGACACGGACAGAATCATCGACGATGACTTTCAACAACGCCTGCATATCGCGTTCAATACCGCGCTTGCTGATTGTGCCAGAATTCAGGCCGTTCTCGCAGCAGAGCGAACAACGGGGACCCCGTTTCCAAAGGAGTCGTTTCTCGCCATCCTTGTTCGCAACGCCATGTCCAATGTCGATCCGGGACTTTGTTCATTGTGAGTTCCCTCGCGATCTTCTCACAAGTTACGCGTCACTCAGTAGTATGCTATTCTTTTAGAGACGACGTCCCAGTAATACTTCCTCGACATTTCAGTGGGGAGTCCATTCCCATTCTGAAATACATGACAAAGAATTTCCTGGCACCGCTGGTTATCTCGATCTGCGAAGAGATACCTGTAGAGGAAGATGGTCCGGACCTCGAACATCAACCCAGCGATGGAGAGGAGGACGAGCCTGAATTATCCAACTATTCTCCTCCCACAATGTCCGAGTTTCTCGACGAGTGCGAAAGGACCATAATTCACGAGGAAGAAGAAGAGGAAGAGGAAGAGGAAGATGCTCTCCCGCCACAATTTGAGGCGTACTTCCTTGCATGCTCCTCATCCGCAGCTCCACCGTCTACCTGCCATATACCTGTTCTTTGCATGGGGGACGAGCACCAATTGCCAGTGATGATGTCTAGCTTCCTCTATCAGCGGCGTGTGTGGCACATCGGTGATCCTCTGGTCGGGGTGGAGTTTTCAAAGTACGATACGATCATCAAATTGTATGTGGGATGGCTGGAGGACGACGTACCCTCTGACCGTGTCTTGGTGAGTGGGTTCCCATTACGTTGGTTTTTTGCTCTGACAGCTGGTCCCCGTGTTGAGCCACGCGTTCATCTTCGGGAGATAAGAACGCCTGTGACACTCGATTTATCATCACCCTCGATTGCTCTGGCAGTTTCTCGGCTCCTGTGTGGTCTAGAGCCGCATATTTCTGGCGTCCGTGACACCATTAGGCAGTGTGTGGACACAGTTGTCAGCTGGACACAATCGCATTCCTCACATTCTTGGCGAATCGATACAGATGTTCCACAGCAAGATCTGGGTTCGAATCTGAGCCGAGATACGATTATCCAATGGGCTGAGCGTCAACAGGGTTCGCAGAGCGGAGAGTGTGTTTTTCTGTACCATCACGAGTCCTTCACTTACAGCTCCCCCCAAAACACTAGGACGATGGCTTTCCGAAAGAAAGGGGATAAGATCAGCTTGTAGGTCTCGTGCATTTCGATGACCGTCTTTCTGTCTCATTTTCGCATCCTGTAGATCTGGCTCTGCAACATCGAAGGCATCATCTCAACAATCAACCTCTGCGAAAGCATCGTGAGTGAGTTTCTTTCAGCTCAATAGATAGGACCCATGTTTTTTTTTCGGTTCAAGAATTACAACATCTTCGCCAATTTCATCCAAAGGGGAAAGCTTGTCAATTCCGTGAGTTACGCGAGATATGGAGGGTTCATTGCCTGATAGATAGTTGATGCAGAGAGATTCGAGAACCCCAAGGGACAGCGGATAGCGTTACCACGCTTCCTTCACCGTTCTCCTGCTCTGCGTGAGTATACGCCAAGGTTGATGGTGCTCACTCATTATAGTTGTTGGGTAGATTTGCTGCGACGAGCGAGAAAGAAGACTACAGGGTTTTCCGGTGGATGTTCGATCGCAAGGTAGTACCACAATGCATTCCGTCCGATTTGGAGTTCCGTGAAAAATACAAGGCAATGACGGGCTTCATCTGGCCTAAGACATGGCACGTTAGAGTGCGTATTTCTGCATCAACCATTTCGCTGAAATACCTCATGGTATCTTGCAGGAAGACCTTCCACGAGTGGATGCCGCGCTGGAGCCATGTGTGCAGGAACTACTGGAGAGTGTAGCGGCACTCGAGACGCGACCGGACGCAGTGAATCGTATACCCGTGAAGGAGTTTCCTGTGGATTTACGAATCCTTGAGCAAAGCTTCTCCGCCATTTTTCAGGCATCTCGCCGGTCTCGGGAAAAGAAGGAGCTTCGAGAAAACGTGTATGAGGCATCGTGGCGTGTTGACCATGATCGCTTGTTGTTCGACTTCTTCATACGTCTTGTCCAGACAAGTGAAGGTGATGCCGCAGGCACTCTGACGGATCAATCGGTTGCACATCTCGAGGATCCACTTGCCAGACCGACGTATGTATCCAATTATGCTCGAGATGTTGCTTCAGACGCAGATGATCATTAAGTTTAGAGACTACTCTTCGTTTACCCAGAAGTAACTTTGTTGGTCGTGACATTCCAGAAGAACTTCAAGATTCGTTTATGGACCTACTCTCGCGTCGCAGCACCGACCTTTCAAATTGGGTGTTTAACCGAGGTGGTGCCCGATCTCAAGCTATTGAGGAGCTAGGGAATGACGCATATGTCGTCTCTCAGTGGACAGCTTGGATAAAGGCGACCAAAATACAGACGGAGGCATCTGTCATTTCCACGATCCGTCGCCTTCCGTCGGCAGGACGATGCGATGCATTGGGACGTTTGGTGGTCGAGCTTCCAAACATATCTTTCGATGACATCAGTAATCTTCAACTTGTTCGTGCCGCTCGAAAAACAAGTCCCTCCGGAGGAACGTTCAAAGGCAAGAGCTCCGTGAAGAAATCTAGGGTTGGGACCAATTTCAGTGGGGAGGAACCATCAACGAAAATGTCTCTACCGGATGTTGCTGCTGGTACTGCAACGACGACGAACGGAACACGCTATAATATACCATCTTCGTCGATTTCATCGTCTTCTCCACCTGTGGTCGAAGAGCAGACGACCTCGAGGGACCCCATGAACGCATTGGCTTCCGGGGTTCGGAAGGTGCAGATTGGCACAAATAACGCACGCCTTGAGTTGCCTATCCTGACTGCCGAGTACAAGAAGGCGTCGGAAAATGGCGTGAAAGGCACGAATCAGTTGAGGATGTACCTCACAGCATCGGTCAAGTTCCTGCAGGCCGTTGGGATCAGGAACGTTCCCGTTTATGGGGTGCAGACTGATGGACCGATCGTGGTATTACCGGCTGCTATTCTTCGGGATGACGATGTGCGTAGCTTATTCACGAGCGGTGCATGTACTGATGGTATTGGTGCGGCTGACAGTTCGTTTACATGTTTGAGCGGCTCGTGGAAAGGTTAGATATCTCTACAGCACTGGGAGCTTGGCACTACGCGACGATACTCTGTCGCCTCGCTCAAAATCACGCCTCAGCCCTAGAACAGAGGTTCGACGAAGTCAAAGAAAGTCTGATAGCTAGTTTACTCGGAGAAGGCAAGGAGGCAACTGAGGGATGGACAATTGAGTACCAAATGGCGAAGTTGACAGCAAAGAACACGGCAAAATAATATATACGGAAAAGGTGAAACAAACTCGGTTCGATGCATGCTATATGGGTAACATCTGTAATATAAAGTATCCCCAGGAAGTTTAGGGATGATCGGATGATAGTTGCGCTAGTAGACTGCGATTGAGGTGTGCATGTTTGAATAGCTTGACCGCAGCGGCAGCTCGACGTAACCAGCGATAATATCAGCGACTCCCAATGCCGCGAGGCTCGGGAACTAGTAATAAGATGTCTCGCGAAGGTTTTCTTGAACACTGGCGACAATTGAGTAAACTTGCCCGAAGGTCGAAGGGGATGTGGTGATCTCACATACTTATGGGCAGGAGACGCCTGAGAATGGGCTTTATGTAAGTCTTAGAGGTGATCAAGGTCAACGCACCGTCCTGAAAGCCATGGACGGTGGCCAAGTGCGCACGCATGCATGGTACAAATGGAAACACATAATCCTTGCAGATCAGACGGATTATAAAAATGATGCGAGAATATTTGTAGCCAATACAATAATGGTACAGCATGATAAGATAGATATAAAATGACTCTACGAACGCTCCCCACGTAACCGCCGAGCAAGGGCAAGATCCTTGGGCTGGATGGTAACACGCTTGGCGTGAATAGCAGCAAGATTGGTATCTTCAAACAGCGAGACAAGGTAGGCCTCAGCAGCCTCCTGCAACGCCATCACAGCAGACGATTGGAATCGCAAATCAGTCTGTGGCATTCAACGTGAGCTGAATAGAATGCATCGGATACAAGAGCAACACACCTTAAAGTCTTGTGCGATTTCACGAACGAGACGTTGGAAGGGCAACTTCCGAATGAGCAACTCTGTCGACTTTTGGTATCGACGAATTTCACGAAGGGCAACCGTTCCAGGACGGAATCGGTGAGGTTTCTTCACACCACCAGTTGACTGCAGACGGGTCAGTTGAATTCCAATGTGTCACAGCATCACTTACGTTGGCAGTTGCAGTCTTGCGAGCAGCAGATTTGGCTGCAAGTTGTTTACGGGGCGCCTTGCCTATAACATCCTCAGCATCTTGTCTAAACCAACTGGACTGGTTGACTTACCACCGGTGGTCTTGCGAGCAGTTTGCTTGGTACGAGCCATTGCTAATGAGTAAATGTACGAGTGGGTGTTGCGTGTGGATGTGGCACGAGTTTGAGTGCTTGCGTCTACCAAACACGGCTCGTATTTAATTTGTCGCGTCGCGCCGTCACGTGCCATGCGCGTCACTTGATCAACAAACCATTTGTGGAAATTCGACACAGCCACCACATCGATCATATATAGCGACGCGGGGCGAATGAAGAAGCTCCACATATCTCTCGCCTCGCCTTCACCGCGACTCACAACACACTCGCAAACTCTTCATTTTCCACTCACAAATCGCACTCTGAAATGTCTGGCCGTGGAAAAGGTGGCAAGGTGTGCTCAGCTGATAGTTGATTTGAATTGGTCGTCTGACACGGAGGGCAGGGACTCGGAAAGGGTGGTGCTAAGCGTCATCGGAAAATTCTGCGTGATAACATTCAGGGTGAGTGTGGGACCGACTTGGGAGAGTATTGGGTATGCTGACGCAGTGCAGGTATCACGAAGCCAGCCATTCGTCGTCTCGCACGTCGTGGTGGTGTGAAGCGTATTTCTGGACTCATCTATGAAGAGACCCGTGGGGTACTCAAGATCTTCCTTGAGAATGTGCGTTTACATGAAGTGATAGCCAGTCGATGGTATGCTCACTATCGACACAGGTGATTCGTGATTCGGTCACATACACGGAACATGCCAAGCGCAAGACTGTCACTGCTCTTGATGTTGTCTACGCCCTCAAACGTTCAGGACGCACTCTCTACGGTTTTGGTGCATAGATTCTTTGTTGTTGTATTCTGTATCCTATCTGTACTATTGTAATCTCATCTATCCTCCCGAGTCATTGTGCCGTTGTGCATTTGTTCTTGTCAATTGTGTGAGTCTTTGTGGACCTATCGTCTGAGCGAAATTGCAAATCAAGGAGATACTTGCTTCCACTTTCCGGGGGTGTGGTTAGCTATGCAGTGGCAATGTTTGACTGCGTGGAAAGGGAAAAATTGAAGTGCAGAATTGCCGTTATCCCCTTTGAAATTTGAGACTCCACCTGTTTTGTATGACAGAAATTGCAGCGATCAAAAGTCAAAGAGGCGAAGCCAGGACCTGGACCTGGACCTGGACGTCGGACCTTGGACCAGGAACCGCGGAGCCGGAGCCTGCTCAGAGCACTGTTCGGGCAGTGTAATTTCCGTGATGTCACGCTCTCACTCATACTTAGTTTCATTCATTCGGATGCGCATCTCTCCGACTGATGCAAAAATGTCATGACCAGGTGCCATCTAGATAGTGTATTTTTCTGGGGGTAGTTTTATTTCAAGATCTCTTGAATCTGCACCAAGTTCGTGAAACACAACAACACGCTTTGAGACTGTCCACAACTGAGTACTGACTTCCCATTGTTTGATAACGAAAAAATATATTCAGGTACTTGCTGTAGCCTTATTGTGTGCGTGGTAGTCTGTACATAATAGAGATTCAGAAAAATCAACTGCAAAAGCCGAAGGTAGTTCAGCTTCCTGAGCCTTACATGAGAATTACGTCCATAATTTTAGATCCGGACATACCGGCCAGCCACCGCCCCCACATCCCGTTGACGTCGGTAGCACTTGGTAGCACCTGTGGAAGGCAACGAGGAGAAAGCGTGGATTTCCATGCCACTCCCTGTCATAGAATTGGATGCGCGCCATTTCGTCGGGTCGCTAGTGCAAATCTCGGCAGATAACATACTTACCATCCCCGGATTTGCACCTTGACGCGCAACCCATCTCCACCTTAAGGCCAGTGCGAGACAACACGGGCCGAAGCACGTCGCGTCAGTGAACTCGTGTTAGCAGTATGTGATGTGGAAGTGAGTGGGGCCCGTGTTGCCAGCTACTTCGAATCGATCAGCATATGATTGAAGAAGGTCCGGTGAAGGAGGAGGTTGCAGTGGGCCATTCGAAATGGTCATTTGGAAGATGAATATTGAATTGTCCCCAAGCAGCATACACGTCTTAGGTCTGGCTGCGCCAAATATAGATGCGAGTGCGGTCTGCATCGGAATATTGGAAGCATTTTGTGATTGGAGCAACAGAAAAAAAGTCTTCACAGAAGTACCTCCTAAGCCAGGCGGGCAAATTTGCTAAGCAAAGGTTTTGAATTATGTACATACATAGACACCATCCAAACCAAATTTTGGACTGGAGAGTCGGAGGTCCTCATGGCGCACATCCAGGAAATCGCTAGCCGCAGAGTGCGAAGCCGTAGTAGACACCATTGGAGGAAACAACGTTACCCGAATTTCGGACTGGCAAAAGCAGGAGCGTATTGTTGATGGGAAGAAGTTCATTGTTGGTCAGAAAGCCGTTTCACATTGCCTTGAACCCATCATATAACATTTCGCAAAGAGATGTGATATCTCACCTTGATGGCGGGTCAGCAGTGGGTAGCAGTGTGGCGACCCTCAAAAGCACGTTCAAACTGGATTCTGCTGTGCAACGGCGGTTTGGTTGTGGGGGTGTGTAGTCAAGGCTATTCGCAAACGAATGCCAAGTGTAAAAAGGAGAACCGTGTGATCAATAATGGGAGCTCAAAGACCGATGGAGTAACTTACAGCCATAGTAGCGTAAAATGCAGCCCGAGTGGCTTGCTTGCCCCACTCGCCTAGTTCATGCAGTATTTGTTCGAGAAAGGATGAATCTTTGATCAAAAAGTGCTCAGCAACCGCCGCTCATCGCTTCGTGGCCATTGCAACCAGATGAGAATCAAACCTTGTTTACGCATGGGATGAGTCACACCATAATTGAATATCATTTGCTAGCCATGGGCACGCTAGAAGCTCTAGAAATTTGCAGCCGGCGCGATGATCAGCGTGGCTGCTATTCCACTTAACTGACAAACCGAGCTCACCGGTCGTCGTCGCATGGTCGCCAGGTATTGCTAACTGCCTGTTAAGGAGGATTGCGCAATTGGGCAGTCAGGGTTCATTCTGCCCTTCCGGGCGTTCTGCGAGGAAATCCAGGGAATTGTGACCTCTTGACCTTACGTAAATACACGACCTACGCAAACTGGACAGCACAGCAGAGATGCCCAGACTCCACAGGCCGGGATGTTAAAAAATTGTTTGTGGATATGTGGATATGTGACACTGTGAACCCGTTTATTTTATGTCACCCGCTCGATGGGCAGCAGATAATTACCGTCGGCCGATAATCTCCCCTGGAATTTAAACCCACCAACGATTCCATGCTGTGTCTCGACAATGGAATTTCGGTCGTGAGCCCCCTGCTACTAGTAGATGCGGCACCTGTTACCAAAGGCCAGTTCAGCGGGGTTAATTATCATCACAAATTTATGTGTATAATGACCTACAGTTTTCCGATATGATGAGGGAGAAGTTGAACTCCGTCATCAGGCTGATGTAATAGACGTGGGCGGAGTCTCAGTTTGTTTGTTGATCGTCTCGTTTCACAGATGTCTTCCGACCATCTGAGCGTCGTGCCGCCCCTTCTTGGTGTGGGACACGCAGACGAGCTTGCAAAATTAGGGAGAATACTTCATGCAACCCCTTCCCCTCTGAATGAAACATATGCGGTATATCCAGCTTCTTCGGTAAGAGGATTGTTACGCCGTCAGGCTATTCCTGATCAGTCAAGCGTTTTCACCGCAGCTGGAGAACTTGTCGGAAAAGCATCATGTATACAGTCCAGATGACCAACTTGTCTATTTCGTGAGCTCAGAAGCCCTACCACTGTCGGAGCGCCGTCTGGTGTGCCTTCTTTTACCCTGGTTACACCGTTCTCATTGCATCCAGTTCCTTGGAGATACTTCGTTTATTTTTGCTGCATGGCAGAACTTGCTGCAATCGGCGATGCGAAATGGCACAGACTTGTGAGGTGATTCCTCGTTGATGTGGTGGAGTTGTTCAAAGGTCTTTTCAAGCCTTCAGGATGAAAACAACTTTCGGGCGATGCGCAAGCTCGCGCTTGACTATGTCAATTTTACAAAAGAATGCTGGGTACATACGGCAGTACGTGTTTCGACTTGCCTTTTGCAAATTCTAAACGCTCTATCCAGCAATCCTCTTCTGAACCACGTCAAGTTCCCAGTGACCATTATAGAACACTATACACGTGTTTATCCCTTTTTGTAATCCTCTATATCCCAGAGCATGGTCTCGAGAATGGTCCAGTCGGAGATGACCTCGTGGAATGGCTAAACATCCATTTCATCGAGCCTTCCACCGAAGAGGGGGACCATCTGTCGACGCTGGAACATCCTTGGGCAGACGAAACGTTTTGGCCATATTTAACCAGGTAAACACCAGTTACTCGCTTTTTTTCTTTTTTTAACTTTCTTTCAAGGGCGACTCTCAGAGGGTTGAGTAAAGCTGTGACATTTTTCCTCGGCACTCTATCCGCCCATCCATCTAAGGACTTACGAACACTCTCACAAACCCTTTCCCCGTTACTTAACTCACAACCGAAGCTCCAAGCATTTGAGACAGAAAGAGAGTTTGCATATGCATCCCACAGGTGGAAAGAAAAGGTCAAGGCATTGCGGCTCGAGCTTGACAGCGTTCCCGAGTCTGACCGACGCGACGATTACGAGGATTGGTGGGATCGTTTCAGTGACATAGTTGGTATACTGGAAGGCCGTGGGGAAGTGATTCAGAAGGTGTGCGAAGAGCTTGGCGCTGATTGGAAGGATGTTTGTGTTGCCTGGGGCGTTTTTGTGGATTCAAGGCTTCGGAGGCAGGATCTTCCGTGGGTTTAGTCAACTAGTTTTCTTCTGCACATATTGACTGCCCTATCAAAGGGACGTTATCGCCCAGGTCCTCGAAGACATGCCACCTGATCCAACGAACTTGGAAGACATGATACATGCTGCGCTGTTTACCGGTGATCCATTGAAAGCATTGGACAACGCCACGAAACTAGATCCTTGGCTGGGCGCCCACTTGGCGGACATGATGGAACCGTTGGCCCTTATCGACAAAGATCTAAATGAGGAGTGAGTGGATCACAGAATGCATCTGCAATGGAAAGATGAACCTGGATGTAGTTCAGGATTAACAACCAGGAACTTTTACGTTCTTTCATATGCTCAGTACCTGCATGCTGATTCCGCCCTGTGGAGAATTACTGTGGCGTACATGTATTCGTGCGGCAAAATCGGTGCAAAGACTGCCGACGAGGTACTGGTGCGTGTCCCACCAAGATTACATGGCGTAGGGTCCACGAATGCCACGGAAAGTAACGGGGAAGAAAATGTGAGCACAGGGGACCTGTCCGGTATAATCAAAGATTTGAACGCAACTTGCCGTGAATATGAGCGAGAAAATGTCCGGAGGAGCATTTGCAAGGTTGGGTTGCATCCTTTGCATCTGTAAACCATCACTCATCCCTCTCTTGGTGCAGATAGCTGCTCGAACATTTGTGCAGAAAAAGGAGTATGGTCTTGCACTGTCATATTGTTCATCGGCAGAAGACTGGCCCGGCCTTGGTCGTGTGGTTGACCGCATCTTACAAGAATACATTCACACAGGTATGGCATTTACGTTACGATCTGTTCTTGGTTAAGCTGTTTCAGGTCCGGAACAATACACCAGATACGTCCTCGACATCGCACCGTCCCTTCAGGCCCTTCGCGCCAATGCTGGCGCAAATAACGTTTTTATCCATCGATTGATCTTTGCTGTGCGGTATGCTGAGTTTCATCAGCGGTTGTTGAGTCTGGACCTCCAGGACGCCGCGTGGGACCTGGTGACAATATTCCAAGAGGAGATTGCCCCAAAATCCTGGTGGGGGATTTTGCTATGCGATGCCGTTCAGCTTTTGCAATATGGTGAGTTCTTTCACGGCGCGCAACATCACCCGGCCGCTCGGAGCTAATTCATTAATGTTCTAGAACCTATCCCACTATTCTCTTACCCCAGTGCCTGCATTTTACTCTACCGCCTTGATGAAGTTTGCGCGAGGATGGCTCAGGGATCAGGAGAAGATTACCTCAGGATGCTGGAAATGAAGCTCCGTATTGGGGGACGCCAAGATACACACCAGCGTCTGCAAGTAGTTCGTCTCGCCCTTGCAAAATACTTTGCAAGATGTGCCATGATTGGAACGGGCGGTACGCAGATTATTGATAAGAAAACAGGTTCTGTTGTATGAGGTTGCACTTCTCTATCTTTTGTTACTCTTTTTCCATGCCCCTGGCCGTCCCCGTGAACAGAACCGGGTTTGATTGGTGAGTTTTACGTCACATGAGGACCCAACATCCCATTGGACTTTGTTCCTGGCGCTGTCACTTGGTTTGTACAGGTTGCCCATTGATGGATTTGTTTGCCTTGTGGCTGGACAAGGCTTTTGCGTTATTGAGACGCTCATTGATGTGCCCTTGTGTCGGGCGCCACTGGAAAACAGTGGCTTCTCCCGCGCATTGCGGAACCCGTTTGACGTTATCAATGTACCTCTTGCCCACGTTCAGTGCCTTCCTTTGCTAATGGCTCTCTCGAGTCGTGCAAACTATAACCCCCTCAGGGCCTGCTTTCGGCGACCCAAGTCCGTCTTCACTCCGCCAGGTCTCTAGTTTTTTGTCTTGTCGCACCCGTTCTTCATATCCGCTTTTGCTTTCTCTTGATTTTGACGTTGGCCCGATTGGGACACGGCACTATCGGGCATGACCATGTATGGTAACGTGTTCAAGGATCATGCCTCGCGGAGTGTAATCGCTGAAGACCTCTTACCATTTAGCACGAGTAATTTATCACATCGGGGGTAACCAAATACCCTTGCCTGCCTGGCATCTGCTGATCTAACCCAGCAATTCCGTGTAACCGAGTGCAGTACCACAGCCCCCGGGCCCTCGGGATCCTCAATGAATTTCGCAGCAGGAACGACATACTATATTGCGTCTGATGACCATAACGAGACTTGACTTTTTTACACGAGCTGGTTTGTCCTGAAGGTAATGTCGCTGACCTGTGGACCGCTATTCGGTGCATATTGCCCCCTGTTTCATTTTCTCAGGTTCTCCGTGCAGGTTCGTTTCCGCCAAACTGTTGGGCATTGGCCTAAGTTCGAATCTGCACGATCATCGCCAGAGCTTATCTGATGCGTCTGAAATGGTATTTATACGCAGGAGGATGGTGAGGTTGGCATCAGAAACATCCAGTTTTATTCCAACGTTGTCTCTTCCAGAATGTGCTACACCATCATACAGTACCACGGCTACACTTGTAACCGTGATCACTATACTATCGTCAAACGCCAAAAGGTACGTTCCATGAGCATTTGCTCGTCGGTATGATCGACCAAGACGCGTCCTTGACAGGTTGACTGCAATCGCAAGAGGTGCCGGCTCAGTGGCACGCACGAAACCCAGATGCACGACTGTGTGGTGACATGCGAGCAAAGGTGAGCAAGGTGTCAGTTAGTCGGTCTCTCTAATGCTGACATGATTAGGATGATGCCGGACCAATGCATCATCACGGATACACGCAGCATCAAATGTTCACGCTGTGCAGGCATGACAAATGGCCATTAGCTTGCAATCAGTCGAATGTTTTCATTTTTTCATGCCGGGATATTTGGGACATGTCTTCTTTAATGGGTTGTAGCTACGTATTACGGTTGGTATCGACAGGGGCTAAATTATCCTGGAATGGACTTTTATTACATAATACTACTGCGAGTGGAGTTGTGCTATCCTCACCGCTCGTGAGCTTTTTTTTGTCCCGCTCATCGTGTTGCTCGTCGTGAATGTAGTCATGGGCGACGACGGCTACTCTCCATCCGTATGGGACTCTGCTGACCACTCCGATCCAAGTAATCCCGGCCACACACCATATGGCCTCTTCCAGCCTGGCAACTTGCCACTCTTGCACGAATCTGCAACGACGCCGGCGTTTACGTCCACACCAGGGAAGCCATCATCTCCACCCCCTCGATCGAGCTCCGACTCGCTAGGAAGATCGTCTACGTCTAGGCGCCGAGACAGCATTCCCATCACCGTCGACCGGAAGGATGCCCTCTCTGCCATTCCGAGCGACGTAGCCAGTTTGGTAGAACCCAGCTTCAATGAGAACGTCTTGAGAGTACTATGTGAGCTAGACGTGAGTGATCAAACATGAGCTCTGGAACTGGCTGCGCATTGACGCCTGGGCATGGCAGTGCGGTGTGCCTCTACTGCTGGATCGAATCAAACAGAGCATGGTGTCCTGTCGGGTCAGTGGTTGTCTCCCCAGCATTCACCATAGTATCGCGTGATGCTGAACTCGATCCATAACCATAACGAATGCAACAGGAGGCTTCGGTCTTTTTCAAGAAACGGGCCGTTCTTGAAGAAGAGTATGGCAAGAGTCTGCAGAAACTGGCTCGCAGCACCTCGGAGGTATACTCTATGAACGACGGAAAGGCTGGGTACAGTACAACGCATTTCGATCACTGATATTGAGCTTAGGCGCATATTCTTCCAGGTCTTTTGTGCATGCGTGGCAGTCTTCTATGAAGCTCCATGAGGTCATGGCGGACAACAGGATAAGGTTTGCCCAACGCCTCAATGAAATGAGTGATGAGCTCGCTTCATTGGCCAAAGAAGTTGACAAAAACAGGAAGCAGGTTTGTTTCTCAACACACCCCGTCGAGCCTGCTTCTGATCTCGATTCAGACGAAAGAGTTGGCAAGCCGTTATGAGCGTGCCCTACAAGAAGCGGAGATGAATATGGAAAAGAGCAAAAATCGGCTTGATATATCATCGGAAGAACTGGAACGCGTACTACTACAGAAAGAAGGCGAACCACTGAACGAAAGTGTAATCCATGCCAAACCCCCTGGAGTCCTGGGGGGCAAACGCGTCCGAAAGGCCGTAGTCAAAGGCGGCCTGTTGTTGAAGCGGAACAATGTCAGCCTTTGGACCTCGTTTGGTTTCATGTGGACTGATCATCGGTTAGATCCAACGGCAGGAGGACGATATTCGCTCGCGTGTCTCAAGTGCTTCGGATACCTACCGCAAAGCCTTTACCGACACTCAAACCATGCGACAAGAATACTTCAATTTCCAGCTCCCTCGTATCTTGCGAGTTCGTGTGTACATGTTGCCTTGCTATCCTCATGCTCATCAAAGATGTAGTCCCTTAAGGAGTGTGCTGATGAGATCGATCTTGGGACGCAGTACCACTTGACAAGATATGCATTTCTGTTTGAAAGCATCGTGCTTAGTGATGGGTCGACCCTTGTTCCTATCTCGCCGGAGGAAGGTGAGCTCGTTCAAGTTGTTTATGAACATCGGTCTTTACCCAAAATTCCAAGGAACCGGTCTGAAGGCACTCATTGAATCGATTGACAACCGCGCAGACTTCAAGACATACATGCAAAATTATGCATATGCTCGTGGGGGTGCTCCTCGAGGACCAAGACGAGAAGGTCCTGCGGAGGAAGGCTTCGTACGCGTCTCGTTTGTAATTCAATGTGAGGTGCCATTAAATCCACGTTCCCTCTCAGCTCCCACCTCTTCCCACACTGGGTGGAGGCTATGCTGCTGCGCAGCATCCACAGGTGATGAACAATGGGACACACCCACCAATAACTGATCGTGGCCGGCCCACGTTTGGTGTTGATCTGGCCGAACAAATGGCCAGAGACAGCGTTGAGATTCCTCCTATTCTAGAGAAGTGTTGTGCGGCGATAGAGAAACATGGTCTGTACTCCCAGGGAATCTATCGCATTAGCGGTATGGCAAGAAAGGTCAGTTTATTGAAGGAACGGCTGGACAAGGGTAAGGGCAATCTTTTTATTAGGGCGAATGGTTGACACCGGTCATCAGACATGGATTCTGTGGATCTGGACTCGGAAGAATGGACATCGGACATCAACAATGTCACTAGCGTCCTCAAGATGTGGTTTAGGGAACTACCAGACCCCCTGCTTACCCTGAATCTCCACCAAGGCTTCATCGATGCTGCCAGTGAGCTGAACGTCTTTCTGGCCTCTCTTCCATCCTAAAACAAACCAGGAATTGAAAACGATCGTTTGAGACATATTCGGCTCCACGAACGTGTCAACGATCTTCCGGACTCAAACTATGCAACACTAAAATACTTTATGGGTCACCTACACAAGTCAGCTCATGTAGATTGTCCCTGTTGTAAATCTGTACTGACGACTGGTGGATTGGACAGGATTGTGCAGTGTGAATCTGACAACTCAATGTCAATTCAGAACATTGCTATCGTCTTTGGTCCAACACTATTTGGTCAGATATCAAGCAATGGAAGCATATCTGGACATGGGAACGGTAGCATGGTGGATGCGGCTTTGCAGAACAAGGTGACCTAACTTTTCTCTCCTTTCTGGACCATTGCACTGACATGCACGTTGCAGGGTGTTGAAACGATTTTGGAACATTATACCGATATATTTGTGGATGAATCGGAGGGCGGGACATAGATTCCCTTTCGCATATTGCTTCCGTTCTCCGTTTTAACCTTTTGATGTTGACCGTTACCCAGCCTCGTGATACCCCATGGGATGTAAGGATCTCCGTGGTTTCATTTCTGTAATAGTCGTATGGACCAACAAGACGCGCGTCTGTGTGCTTTTTTTCCGCTTGGCACATATCTCCTCCCTCTTCTCTCGTGAGATTCCCGCCCCTTTCCTCTCCCTTTGTCGTCTATTCTTATGCACGTACCATTACCTTGAGCCAACATGAATGACTCTCTTCACTCTACGAAACCACTGTATTTTTTATTCTCTTCTTTTACCCTTGTTTAGACGAGTGCCAGTCGCGTCTGGGACCTAGAAATGGGATATGCCTTCTACAATACATTGCAATTATTTTAGGCAAGGGGGCACGTTCTTGTCAATTGGCAATGCGGGGACTGTCACGAGTGTGGACGGCGACGGGTACTGTCGAAGGGTAGGCGAAACGAAGCAGAAATTGTGATTTGTGCCCGTTGGCGCTAGTAGGAGGGCAGGTGTTTGAGACGCCATGAGATTCCGGGTACGGGATACTATCAACAAACTCAAAGGGATGAAGAACAAGGATTCCGGGGCAACCTCGGAACTGTGACATGCTAAAGAGTCTAGAGCCAACTCGTCACTGATGCGCTGTCCTTGGCTTTCCAATCATTGGCCTGTGCATCTATTGAGAGCATGATTGCCCCGAAATCACCTCCTGTCTTGTCAATGTTTAGTTCGACTTTCCATGTTCCTACTCAACCTCTGGAGCAGCTTCTCCACGAACTCGTTAGAACAATGGAAACTTATCACTTACCCATACCCCCTCTCTGCCTTTCATTTGAGTGGAGAGCGTCACGCTGGCACCTGGAGGACGACTGGACGAGCATGGTATTGACGATAAGATGCAGTATTAGAGTCCACGGCTTTGGTTCTTGGTCGACGAGGATATTGGCCTCATAACCGTATCGGATGCACCTAAACATCCTTGTTCCGGTCTCACCTAACTTTATTGCTACCTTGTTGTATCTGGTCGTATCGACGTTGTGGGTAATTGTCCAAATGTCATTGGGTCGAGTCCCCTCGCGGTTGGATATGAAATTTGACTGCCCAGGCCGGCATTACTTCCACTCAACGGCTTTTTCGTCATTTCATTCAGAACAACGGGAACTTGCAGCAGGGCTCTACACCAGGCGGCCAGTTCTCCCTGACTAAATAATCGCATGCATCATCCAACGCACCGCATTCCCAACGTTCTCGTCAAGATCTACCCACACTCTATCCTGGCGACATCTGGGAGGATCCATCATCTCACAGGGCAGCGATGATGGCGCGCTTTGGTAGTTGTTTATTGTTCGGTCTAGTGGGTCTATGTAGGCAAGAAATCGAGAGTCGGATAGGCCATTTGGATGAGGCTGCTAGTGGCCGCTGCTACGTAGCCGGACAAGACGAGCGCAAGGGACTGGATAGGTCCTCCTAGCAGGGATGGAGCAGATTAGTATGGAGGTGATGGTCAAAACACTAAATCGCAGATGAGGAACCCCGTGGCTCAAGTGTTCCGATATCATGGTGTAATAGCGAGTAGAATTACAGTACACTAAATCATACAACGATAAATACCAAACTGCATCCAGGATCTATGCACCGAAACCGTAGAGAGTGCGTCCTGAACGTTTGAGGGCGTAGACAACATCAAGAGCAGTGACAGTCTTGCGCTTGGCATGTTCCGTGTATGTGACCGAATCACGAATCACCTGTGTCAATAGTGAGCATACCATCGACTGGCTATCACTTCATGTAAACGCACATTCTCAAGGAAGATCTTGAGTACCCCACGGGTCTCTTCATAGATGAGTCCAGAAATACGTTTCACACCACCACGACGTGCGAGACGACGAATGGCTGGCTTCGTGATACCTGCACTGCGTCAGCATACCCAATACTCT
>JBBPSB010000362.1:0-21932 GCA_038093375.1 Xerocomus brunneocitrinus
TTGAACATGTCCCCCCACCTCCTCTCGATGGCAATTGGATCCCTAAATTCGCCCCTCCTCCCCCTTCCAAATTCCCCCTCCCTCTCTCGCATGTGCCTTCAGATTTGACGCTCAATCCCCCTATCATGGCCTTCACGTATCCACCACCACCACCCCTCTCTGAGGAAGATCCCACCTGGCTCAACCAAATGGTGGCCGACGTGATGCGTCAACGTTCGCACCTTGAAATGTGTCTCTCGGAAGCCCAAGCAGACGTGACAAACGCGTACGCAGAAGCAGGACTCGCGGACGCAGAATTAGAAGAAGAGAGGGCCATGATGCAAGCCTTTCTGGATGTGGTAGCAAGCGTCGCTGGGAAGGGATTCGTTCGAAGAATGCTCGAGGACGTGGGTGACTCTGTCCTAGTCATGTCCGGACTTGGAGGGTACGAGGATGACAGTGAAGACGGAGCCAGATCTTCTTCCTCTTCATCTCGGTCCACTCATGGCATCCATGGCGCCGCGATCTAACAGTGCTGATACTAGCTTCGCAAGAGCGATAGGTTGCATCGCTATCGCTAGTTGCACCGGGGACACCTAGCTATACACACGCATCCTATACGGTACTCTCGCCAATACCCTTGATAGCTGCGTGCACTACATTAGAACATTCGTGTTAATTCGTACCGTGTCCTAATAGTTCTTTTAATTGTAGCGGTATGGAATCCTCTGATTTACTCTTGCGAGTCCATAAATCTGAAAATACATTGGGTATCTATTTCCAATCAAGTAAGCGCAGCAAGCCAAACAACAAAACAGAGGTATCCTTTATGGTCGGATTTCTGCACAGCAAGATCAAGTAGTACACAGCCCACGACACCTCGACCAACAGCTTGAGGTAGAAAAACGCCCCCGACAGCATGATACAAGCTGTGAGCCGCACGGGTCCGTTGAACGGCTTGAGAGACCGAAAAAGCTTGACGAGTTTGACTTGGATCGTGAAGAGCTTGATGACAACGATCGTAAAGATGAGAAACGAGACGACGGATCGCTTGAGCATGTGTTTGCTAACTCGGACCGTGATAACAGCGAGCGTGAGCTGTTTGAAGACGCGATTCTAACGACGTGCGTTAAACACTTGCCACACTGTCGTTTGGTGGACTCACTTTCTGCCCTTCCAAGTACCCTTGGCCGTTTTTCCAGTTCAGAAACTCAAAGTCTCTGGCTGAGAGCATGTAGAGGATGACGGCAAATTTGGTGAAGAACATGATGGCAAAGGAGATGATGTAGAACAGTCGAGGCGATATCATCTTGCAGGGCGGAGAGCCGTGCAGCGAGCACGATTCTGGGAGTTGCGACGGCGGTGTGTCTGAGGGCGTAGTAGCTGAATAGGCATCAAGGTCTTCATCGCGAACGGGTCTGGTGCTCAACCTTAGTCCCGATTGCAATGTCTCCATATATCCAGTGGAAATCGTAAGCTGGTCAACAAAGAAATGACCAAATATGATAGCGGTTAACTCGAACGACGTGCAGGGTGCTTCCAGAAAACATCCACTTACAAAGACCATACCCACAAGATACCTTGGCAGGGGCGTGGGCCTGGCATGGCGGGAGCCCCAACCATGAAGCCTCCGCTCGTATGCCTCTGAAAGATGGCCCCCGCCCGTCGAACCGCTTGAACATGCCTGTTAAACAATTGAAAAGTATTGCTGTTCTGGGGGTTGCAAGCTGAGATACCAGCTGTACTCGGACGAAATAATATTTTCGTCAAGCGAGTATGTACCTGCTAAGAAAGTCTTAGAACGAGTACCTAAGACGTCAAGAATGGTAGGGCGATCGCGTTAGAATGTGCGATCGAAAGCGTCACTGTCAAGATAACGCGATCGCTGCTCCTGAAGATGGCCACGAGTTGTAGAGTGTTCATAAACAAACCGTTCGGATAACTTGCACTGCTCTCCAAGAACCTTGACAGTGAGATGCAAGCTTCTGTCAACACCAACCCTGCCACGTCCACTCGCTTCCCAGACGAAGTCCTCTTTTACATTCTGCTCTTTCTGAGTCCTCGCGAGGTCATCCGACTGCGTCTGGTGCGCTCAGCTATTTTCTTGGGTGCTTTCCCTGACGGCTGTATTAGGTATCGAGGCAGTCCAACAGCGTCACTCGTGATGCACGCCTATGGAGGGCATTGTATACCGATTCACGCTTACTCCGTCCATCTGGTCCATTCCTTTGGCAGTCCGCACAGTTTCTTGAACGCATATTGATTCACTCAGCACGTGTATCTCAGACATGGACTTCACAGCCCATGAGCATCGTTTCTCGCCTCCGAGGTCCACGAATACCCGTACAACGATCTCCAGTGTCGACTTCATTTGACTTTCTCTTTGGGAGATTGTTCATATGGTGTGAAGGAGAGCACCTTCTCGCACAGGATCTCGAGACGGGCGCAGGTCGGCTTTTATGGGAGAGTCCCGAGCCTATATCATCACTCAACGCTTGTTCGTTGACATTCCCCGATTCCGAGCGCGTTTTTATCGCTCTGCGTCACGTAGACGAGCCCTTTGCCCACCGTACGCCGATGCATGTAATTCCTATTCTCATTCTTCTCTGACCCTAACCATACCCGTTCCTAGCAAGCTTCTGGAGTTCCCACTTCAAGATGATGTACGGTTGATGTTGGGTCCCGTGACCTTTGAGATGGACCTGCCGAAATATGCAAACTTTCCCCTCTCTGCGAGCGCACCTTTTCTCTACTTTGATGGTGGTACAGACCGCTTATTTGCGCAAACCTATGAGCGCATGGTGATAGATGCGCGGACGTGGGCCATATATAGATTCCCGGTATTCGGTACCTACATCGTGAGTGGTGATAAAGTCAACATCGAGTTCACGTTCATGCTCATCTGTTGTCATAGGACGCGCCTGTCCACTGGGAACCCATTCCGCGGTGGTCCGAGTTCACGTTGCTCTCAGGAAGACACATCATCGTCTTTCATCCCCAACGGCGCACGAACCCTCCGATGACGCTCATACAGGCTTTCGTCGCCCCAGATCCATCCGACACCGATACTGACCAGCTTCAACTCGCACACGAAGTTCTCGCCGGGTTCACTTGTGCACCTGTGTGTTGTCTCCGCGGCGCCATCGTCGACCCGTCAACCGGAGATGTCAACATCCGATTTCTGGGTACCGACGCCCAATATGACAGAGATACCCATATTCTCTGCGTTGACTTGATAATCCCACCGGAAAAATCCGAGTCTACAGAGGTTCTCCCCATGTCTGTCAGCATGCAAGAGCTTCTTATTCTTTCTGGCCACCAACGAAATGTGTTTACCGACGCTTCCAGCGATGGACATGGAAGGGGAATTGTCACCCTCTCCCCGTCAGAGTCCCCCGAGCCCTGGTCTGATCCTGATCTCCTCTTCCTTTATAAATTCTCGGTTGATGCCAGTGGGGATCATTGCATAGCTATGATCAGCGAACCCAGCAAGCTGACTTCGGAGGACACGTTCCAGTATTTGGAATACAATATATTTGATGGCGTTAGAGGAAGGATGTGTCACGACGTGCAGGCAGATCATGGTTGCTTTGATTTGATGGTGCTTGATCTCCACTAAACTATGGTTCGTGCTTGCTTGTTCATCTCCATCGTTCGCTCTCACATCCTTATGTTCACAGTCGCATCGCGATGCTGCGGATGTCGTGCTGGTATTTGCATTGCTAACAAACCTGTCATACATGATACCATCGGTGTCCTTGTACATACCCTCCAAAGTGACACGAGACATAAAATTTGCTTTGCTCGCCAGATTATCGGTTTCTCACGGCGCGTGCCAATATACTACCAAGTAGGGCCTAGGCCAATCTCGGCAACTTGATCAAGTGTTGGTCAGGTATGCTCGCAGAAACCACTGGTTCGCAAGGAGTCCCGGCATGATCGTATCACTAATTAGTAAGTCTTGGGGATGGTGCTCTGAACAACGACTGCGCAACATCAAACTCTGGATTATGATATCCATTCCTGTTCACGCTGACGGATCCTTTTCTTGTCAGCAAGCTTTATAGGACCTTATGCTGTCCAGCCGACGTAAGCTGTGATTGTCCTCCCCAGGTCGAATTATTAACCACACACCAGCCAGAACCAGATATAACTTGACACTAGCTCGATTCATCTTTCAAGAAGGAAATTTTAATCATGTCCACTGTTACCAACAAACGCGTCATCTTCAACGAGTTCCTCAAAGGTGGGCATGCAATCACACTCTAGGCTGAGAAATTCCATAACGCCCCAACGTTAGGCTCTTATGTTCCTGGACAGACGACAACGTTTGACGGCACCCAGACCATTGACGTGGACAATGTCCCTTTGCATGGAGGCGTGTTACTCAAGACCCTTGTATTGTCCCTAGAGCCATACATCCTGGGCGGGATGGTAAAAGACGCTCCTGTGAGTGGTTTCAAGTCGTTCAACGACGGACGCGCGTCTTGACGACACGGTTTAGATCAGCTATACGATCGGAGATACGTCAGTGCTTTTTCTGTAGCCCGTGCTTGACGCACGCTTGACTGTGCTCGCATAGGATCAAAGGCTTTGGCGTCGGTGTTGTTGTGCGTTCTGAAAACCATGCGTTCCAGGTCGGCGATCACCTCTATGGGTCCTCCTACCGTAAGTGCAGCGGCCAATCTCAACGCTCGCGCTAACCTGGATTCGTAGCATTCGTAGAGTACTCGGTCCACACGAACACCAAAGGGTTTAGTAAGATAGACAACAAGTATGGTCTCCCTTGGAGCGTCTTTGTGGGAATAGCTGGCATGCCTGGTACGTTGCTTAGCCAAATGAGATACGCGGGTTGACTGTGTTTTTCTAAAGGCCAGACGGCATACTTTGGCTGGAAAGAGCATTCGCATGCAAAGAAAGTGAGTTGGTTGGTTGCCTTGTTTTTAGCCGCTCATGCCAATATATTGCGTAGGGAGAGGTAGCATTCGTCACCAGTGGTGCTGGTGCAGTCGGATCGTATGCATTATATCGGATCGGTATCTTAAATCGGTCATTGATATCCCCATTTAGCCTGGTCATCCAGCTTGCCAAACGAGACGGCTTGAAAGTCATCGCATCCGCTGGCTCAGACGACAAGGTTCAATTCTTGAAAGATCTGGGTGCGGACGTCGCGTTCAACTACAAGAAAACAAAGACATCAGAGGTGCTGGAAAAGGAAGGTCCTATTGATGTGTATGTCGTTTCATCCAGAACGCTGCGCAATTTTAGTTTCTAACTAGATTTGAAGCTATTGGGATAACGTAGGGGGTGAAACGCTGGATGCTGCGCTGGGTGCAGCGGCATACCATGCTCGATTTATTGTAGGTCTATTGTCTCGCGTTAGCGCTCTACCTGTGCTCATGCATCGCAGGAATGCGGAATGATTTCTGGGTACTATGGCGACACCTACCCATTCCGGGTTTGTTTTTCACTACTCTCATTTGGCTGCGATTCAACGGAAATCCCTTCCAACAGAACTTGTTCAACATCGTCGTGAAGGAGATCTCGGTCAATGGATTCGTCTTCGCCTACCTCATCTCCAAGTATCTGGAAGTTTTCAAAGAGGAAGTACCTGCGTTGTTCGCATCTAAAGAGCTGATTCACAGGGAGGAAGCCACGAGGGGTCTCGAGAACGCTGAGGCAACGTTTGACAGTTTCCTCAAGGGTGCGGTCATCGGCAAGAGTGTCTTAGTAGTGGCAGACAACTAATTTCCTCTTGTAACACAAATGCCATACGACAATGTAAAATCATTCACCGAACGGCTGGAAACCGAGACTGCCTCGACAGATATTTGCTCACATAGAGTATCTCTTTGACGCGTGTGTCGACCAACCTAGAGTTATTCAGTACACGCCTTGTAGATATCCTCCGGTATGACATTCTTCAGTAAACCGATGAACTCTTCCAGTTGAATCCACTCAAGGCTCGGCACGGGCGTACCCTCATGCATAACACGCACGAACTGACCACCGTTCGCACCGCGCCAGACCTTGCCAACAGGTCACGAGGGGTCACCAGAATTACGGTGCCCACACTCACCTCCATGACGATTTCGCTGCCCATAGCGGGCCATCTCAGCGCAGACGCGTTCCCAAGGCCAAGACCGGCCGCAAGCCGAATCATCGACCCGTCATGTCCAACGTAAAACCTCAACTTGTGCGTTTCCTCGCCGGACCGAAACCGCTCGAAATTATGCACCAGTTCGGTGAAAAAGACGCCTTGGGGACGTTGAGCATGTGCGCACAAGGGGAAAAGATGGACTCACCAAACGTGAGCGACGTGTATGTGGACGCGTTTGGCGCCGCGTTCCATATGTAGCTTTACGCGCTTGTCAACGTCTAGTGAAACGACACGACGAGCGGCACCCACTTGTATTCCCAGTCACCGAGCGCAAACACGGTATCGGCGTCCTCTTGGGATACGCACGCGCCGCTGGCGTTGCAGGGAAGTGGGTGCCCGTGACATGTGCGCGAGCTCAACGTATCAAAGAAATGGTCATCTATGAGTCGCTCCAAATATAGGTTTCTGACCCAGGAGTGGACGACGGATGCGAATACACACACCACGAGTTCCATGCACTCAAACCCGTTGTTCCGAGCGTCGCATCCAATCTTTGCTGAAGATCCTGATACTGAACCAGATGATCTGTCCATGCGGGGATGGACTGATACGCTTCACGGATAGCGTTCGCGTTCGGACAGTCATAGTTGGGAACCAACGCGTCTATCTGATGGCGGACGTCAAGTAAACGATGGCGTAATAAGGACGAAAACCAAACATTTTGGGGTAGAGTGTATACCGGCCACCGTCGCTCAACCGTGCTCGGGTCCATACCATACAAGATCGCACCTGCGACCTGGTGCGTGCGTACTTCAGTGGTCGTTCGAACGTGGATGCTCTGCGGATCCACCGTGTCCAAGAACCCGAGCTTGTCATGATAGACAGACCAAAAGTCCTGTGGAATCAAACCAGTCAGCGTCAGGTCAGCCGGATCGTCGAAACGCACCTGTCCATGTTGGACAGCATCCTCTAGGCCCTCGCGTGTGAGTTGGCCGGCATCACACGTGCCTGCCCAAATTTGCGAGGCAAAAGGGTGCCACTGGGGTATGAATGTCTCGTGGTATATGGGCACGGTCCCAGCCGCATAGTCGTGCTGGATAAAATCGACACAATTCCATCCAGAAATGGGGTTGAGCGACCGTTCATTTGGGTATAAATTATCAGGGGTTCGCTAGACGGAAGATCAAGTGAATATGGGAATGAAGAAACCGACGAAAGACGTACCTTGTGGTGACGAATGACGACATTCAGGTATTCCAGCGTAGCTTCGGGATCTTCAGGCTCTAGGTAGTGTTGGGAGTTGACACGAGGAGCGTTGCAATAATTATACGTGTTCCACGGTAGATCACTCGGGGTGATCGAAGAGTTGTAAACGCCTGTGTTATTCAGAGAAAGTTGCTGTTAAGGAGAATCGGTCAGCGGCGCCAGTTTACGAAGCAAGGTCCTGAGGAAGGGGATAATACCATAGTGATCTGAGTAGTACTGAACTGCCAACCCGAAGATACACTCCAGGGAAGTTTCAGAGCAGTAACTTGGTGCATCCTTGAACAATACGCTTCTAGATACTGGCGCGAAGCCACAAGAGTTCGGTTTGGGAACGTGGGTGTTCATTTGGTATGCACGTACACTATGATGCTGTTAGCTCGGTGCGTTAGAGAAGTTGATCAAGCACTTCGTAGTAGAACAGTCAGTACCCTTGGATTTACGTGAGTAACTGTAAAATTTCGTATCACATGTGACCTTCATTCTTGAAGAAGTGGTTAAAAATGAAAATCCGGATATCTAATATCTATTGGTCCGAACAATGGGCCTGTCGCACATACAACCGGTGGAGTATGTAGGTATATAAACCGGTGAACTGCAGGGTATTACGTCTAGCGAGTGAATTACCAACACCTTGATCACAATTAACTGAGCAAGAAAGAAAAGGCAAAGCGTCTCGGAAGCAAATGCAAACAAATGAAAAAAGGTAGAATGGAGAAGGTCTTCCCCGCCAAGGAAGAAATGCCTAGCGTCTTTGAACGAGCCAACGGCCCAGGATCACTGGTAGCAGGCACTCCAACTAAACGGGATGGACGAATTTATTCATCGTTAAACCACCAAGTACCCTTGAGCACGCCCACGGATTCTGCCGCGAAGATGCCGAACAAACCGCGCGAGAAATCGAGGCCACCCCAAGGACATCCCTCGCACTACGTTGCAAAAAGACGATCAGAAAAGTAGATGTGGTCCACATGAGTCGAACCAACCGCGTCAGTGATAGTCGCCAGGATTTCGATCCCGTTGTACAAGATGGTGATATTTTTGAAGCAGTGTTGACCAGGGTATCCCGGTCCAAACTGCTCCCAGTTTAGAGCCACAATCTATCCTTTGTCGTCAACAAGTGGCATCAGTGGGTGAACGGTATCACGTACATGGTCGCTGGGTTTGTTCCAGATTCCACAAGCACCCCTGGGAATCCGTGTTGAGGATCAAACTGAAAAAAAAAAACATGGTCTTGGTACTCACAGACCGACATCGTAGAATGTGAAGCGCATGGATAGAAAGGCACGTTTGTGGACGTCGACCTCGCCACGCGCGCGGTGGGCTACTTCATTGTGGTGCCTGCGCAACGCGTTTCCGCTAACAAAAGGGAGCGCGAGAGCCAGAAAGCTCAGAAAGCTCAAAACGATGGAAAACTTCATAGAGGAAAAAAAAGTTCAAAACGAGCAGGAGGATGTTTTGACAAAGGAGTGACTGGAGGAGAAGACCGAGCTTCTACAGAGGTATAGTTGTTGACCAGGTGATGGAAAAGTCGGGTGAAGTTCGCCTTTTCATCCCTGGCCATGTTTGTTTAAAATTAAATAAATCGGCTAGAGTGACAGGAGAACAGTGGAGCAAATGAATTACCGCTTATTAGCTCATGGCCGCGGGCTATAAATATGAGGCTCAAGCACTCACACCTCAGGGATCATGCACTAACCTTCAAGGCACTATATCCTTGTCATCCAGAACTTGAAGCAATTATGTAGGAGGAACGGGTATTCATGTCAATGAGGGTAAAATAATCGGAGGTTCATTGAAGATAAGTTGAGCTTTGTACTGCGACAAAGTCTCTCGAGATGAGTGCCAAGAAAATGAGCCCTTTGATCCCCGTGTCCAGAAAGATCGGTTGACCTGGAGATCATGCCCATCAGTCTGAGATTTTCCCTGGGATATACCGGAGAAAAGGATTGGGCGTGCGAGGTTCCATGGATGGATGTCGCTCTGCACAAGGAGCCCAGCTTGGCGTGGTGGCCATTTATGCAAGGGAGTTATACCATACTGTATCGGGCACTCGTAAATTTACCCGAGTCTAATTGTCTCGGCCAGCGAGCACGCGAGCGGGTGACCTGATAGGCTGTTACGAACGATTTGCGTCGCTACAGATGCTGAGTGTTGGAAGTTCAGTTGGGCTGCTCTGTAGCTGCGGGTATCTTCCGATGTCCAATTGACGTGTTCTGCAAGTGTACGAACAAAAATACATAACTGAAAAGCACATAAACGGAGTGGATAGAGTAATCAAAAACAAGCTAGAGTTGTGAGACGAACTAACATGGGTGAAAAAACGAACATGCAGCCCTACACTACGATAAATGGTTCAGGCAAAACCTGGCTAATACCCTCCCTGTGAACTAGGGACAACTTGGTGCTGCAATGACGGTGAAGCCATTTTCATCGTCGGCGTCAATGGCTGACGTGGCGAGGACTGATGTGGTGGGAGAGCTGTCGGGTTTGGAAGGGGTGGCGATCCAGCATTCTGCAGGCGGGGAGAGAGCGAGTGAGATGTGTACTGTCCACCAGGCATCATATGCCCAGCAGAGGAAGTAATTGTCCCCGGCCTGTTGACGTTCCGAGTACCATTGGCGGACGGTGTACGCGCTGGCAACACGCCTGCACTCGTGTGAGTGAGGTTGGGACTGCCTACGCTCGAGGCCGTGTTTGCGTCTTGGGGATTACCCAAGGTAGGGGTTTGCTGCAAAGGCGGCGCAACACCATTCCACTGTCGTCCGGATGCGAGCTTCAGGTTCGCGGGGATTTGCATGTTGTAATGGGTACCGTTGGTCACCAAGTGTCCGACGTACGGGGCTTGAATAGGACGGCCTTGTGCGCCATGCATCGCTGCGCTGACATCCTGACCTTGAGCTCGCGCCAGCTTCAAGCTTTGCATCTGCTGTGCGATCAAACCATTCGGTGGGCGGGGGTGCATGTATCCGGCGCTCGCGATCGTGTACCCATTGATGGGAATGTGGTATCCGTTAAGCGGTATTGAAACAGGCTGTTGCACGTCCGCCTTCTGGCGCGCTGGCGAACCGGCCGCCAACGTGGCTTGTTGAGACTCTGTGGCGGGGGGAGGGGTTGGATCAGCACTGGCACCGTTGGCCGTTACGCCCTTCGCGACATTTCCGTTTGGTGTCGACGCGGGTTTCACCGAATCGACATCGAAGGGTGGAGCAGGGGACGGAGAGCCGCCAACAACACCATTCGCCGGTACAGTGGGTAGGGCGGTAGCATGCGGTGGTGGGGTCTGAGACAATGGGACTGCCGGTATCATGTTTATTATCTGCGGTGGTCCAGGAGGGCGCAGAGCTGCGGTGTGAGAGATACGAGGAGTAGCAGACTGAGGTTGCAATGCCTTCATGTGTGTTTGCATCGCAATAGGGACCCCATTAGGAACTGCGGAGAGCGATACCGAAGGGATCTGACGTGACGCAGAGAGTGGCGAGATACCGTTCGCGAACGCGCGCGGAGTCTGCGCATCCCGGCGGATGAATGGTTGTTGCGCACCGGTCCTAAATGGAAGGACCGATTGCGGACGACCTTCCGTTGAGACGAGCACCAATGTCGCATCGTTGTTAATGTGTTGCTGGTCTGCCTCGCTAAGTAGTGTCATTGAGTGACGGAGATACTTGGGGGAATAGTCGTCGACAAGGACACGATCCTGTTCATCCATCCCTTCTGGTGCTACTATCGGGTCATCGTCCTCATCGAACCGCCACCGCTCTCGTAACCACCACATGTCTTCATCATTCTCGTCAAAGCCCTCTTCCAAAGGCCAACCAAAGCCGCGATGTGACTGATGTGAAGTTGGAGAAAAACCGTGTCTTCGGGAGAACGCATCACGTCGATCGATCATAGTGTTACCGAACCGTGTTATACGACGACGGAGGTAGCGGAGATGCTCGTATCTTCTGTCGTCCACTTGAGCGTCAGGCAATGATGGCCCTGATGGTCGCGCCATAGGAGGGATGGCCTTCCAAAGTCGCCGTGGGTAAGGAAATGAAGGGCGCTGGTACGGGTTCTGAAGCACATCTCATCAGAGAAAATCTACATGATGATGGATCAAACGCTTACCTCAAGGATGTCTTCGTAACCATGATCCCTGTCTTTGCGTCCTGAGAGATCGCGTTCAATGGCAGCGTTGATAAGGTTGAGACGCTCTCTTGGGCGGATAGTAGACTCGGTGTGAAGAGAAGAGGTACCAAGATCGCCGTTCTCTTTGGTGCGAATCTTTAAACCAGTGATACGGCTGTACGGAAGAGATAAATCAAAATTGAAGAAACGCGAGGCATAATATCATACTTTGTTGATTCCACTCTCGGCTTCTTTACAACCCGCTCTTTCTCATACAACAGCTCGTCCTCCTCCTTGGTTCCCAGGGCAGGGAACTTGCGCTTTAGCTCGGCAAATTCGAGCCTTTTTTCCCAGACCTGCACGACTTGTTGGGCATTTTCTTTCTTCAGATTTTCGCGCGCCAAGAGCGCCTTGGCGAGTTCCAAGGATTGTGCAAGCTCGGATTGCAAACGTAATAGCTTGTCCGAAGATGTTGCCTGTGATGCTCGCGTCTTTCGAACGGACTTGATTTCACGACGGCGAAAGCAAATATAGGATTCGTTGACGACGTCCGCCTCGTCGAACTGGATGTGTGTCAGGCAAAATGAAGGGAGTGAGTAGTAGACACCTACGTTGAGGACAGGAATTATCCTGTGCCCCCCTCTTTCGATCCGGCGTTCTTTCCAGTACGGATAGATCGCCTTGGCCAAACGGAGTAATTGTGCTGGTGGTGGTATCCAGGTTGGAACAATAAAGCTGGCAAACACGGAAGGAGGTAATGGGAAAGAGAAAACATCTTGGTAATCCGAAAATGGAGGAAAGGCCATTCCAGATTCCAGGCCCTAGAGGCGAGTGGTTGGTCAGTACATGATACATTAAAATAGGCCAATGGACGTACGTGGTGCAAGAATTCAGTCTTGTCATGGGTTACCTTCTCAAAGATGCCCATTACCAGTTCGAACTCGTCTTCCGTGATAGCGACAGCCTGGACAAACTCCGGCTCTTTGCCCTTTGCTTTCGCGCTTCGCTGGGGATAAGAGCGTGTAGTGGCACCCGATGCGGAGACGGCGCCTTGCAGGCTAGTTCCCTCTCCACGTGCTTCTTCGTTGTTGCGGTCGAGCCATTCCTTATCTCGCTCATCCATGTAATATGTGAAGGAATCAATGAGTCCGCTCTCGAGAGATTCTTCGACTGTTTCGGAAGAGCGGACATATGCATCGGATTGGACCCATCGGTTAGGGGGGTAAAGGTCAGCATAATTATCGACCAAGCCGGTCGAGTCCGGTGTAGGGATATAGGCAGCTGGAGCTGGAGCAGCTTTTTCGGCTGCTCCGCGTGTACAACGCCCGCCGCACTGGTGGCGGTGCGATGCCGCGGAAAGCACTGCCTGAAGGTGGTGCTCCTGTGGAATTAGTCAGCCATCGATAATCGATTTCCCACGGCAACAGCCAATCAGAGAGCGACACGTCAGCGTTTTCAACAAGGGCGAGGGGGTGGTTGTCGAGCACAAAAGAGACTCACGTTGGCGTCCTCAGCATCCACACCAGCCGTGCTGACGATTCTGGCCTTTTCCTCGTCCTCATCGAACGACAAGGCATCCGCCTCGATGTTGCCGTGGACGACCTTGAGACGAGTCTTGTTTGTGACTCGGTTGCGGTTTCGTAGGGCGGAAGTACCCAAATTGTGGTTGCGGGGCATATCATGGAGAGCGTTTGGAGGAAAAGAGGAGTCTACGGGTAGCAGAAAACAGCGGGGATGGGGTGGTCGTTGTCGGTGGCAGCGGCGGCGGTGGGGTCGGAAAATTGGCCGAAAACCCACTTTCGGGCCGAGACAATAAGTGTAATCTGACAAATAGCAGGCCGCCGTATGCCGGTGTTTGGCCACAAACAACTCCCGCCCTTACCTGGGGCGTTGCCGACCGAAAATACCAAGAAAATATAAAAGAAAATGCTAACTACTAGGGCTACGATATGATGCGAAATCTGCCACAGGGAGACTTGGCAGATTTACTGCTACTTGGTTCGCGAGACAGACAACCAATAAGCAATTACTCGGCTGCTGGGAAAAGAATCTTACCACTATATGCGGCTCGACTAGAGTGGCGCTAAAGAGCACGACAAAGTCGATCCCTGTAATTCTGACAATATTGTCTAGATAGTTGGAGCGTGTAGTGTACACGGGGGTCGACGACATGCATGTCGTCATCCAAATGCTGTGCATTGTCGTGTACAGTTGGTTCTGAAATCCACTCGCTGGTGGAGAGCTTCTGCAGGTCAACTGTGCCCTGCCAGCCCGATACTGAATTCTGTCAGTTAGCTGGATATATGCAGCGATTGTATCGACTCTGCTCACATTCGGTTCATCGAATGACTCTTCTCATCACCTGCCATCGGGTGAGGAGGCTCGTGGTGGTTGATTGACACAAAGAAGAACCAGCCCAGAGTATTTTTCTAAGAGGGGCTAGAACAGGATGTGAGTCTTTGGATGTTTTGGACCCAGTGCGAATGGTTACGTTGCCCTGATCCTGTCTCCCTACCATTCTTCAACGTATTTGATTGAAAGAGGCACATGGAAGATAGCTGCAAAGTGGTAGAACTATGAGAGGTGTTTTCTGGAGAGGGATCAAGTGAGACATGTTGTGCGATGAGAATTGGCGGAGGGAAACGGTGAATGGGCTGAACAAGAGTGTTACGCCTCCTGGTCCGTACTCGGCGCGTGGCTTTTGCCACGTGAGAGCATGATTCAGAACAGCCACAGCCCCAAGTCGCACCATCCTGTGTCTTTTGACTAAAGTCTAGCCTCTAGCTAGGTCGTCCTTGGTGTCGAATACTACTGTTTGACTGTCTCAACTAGTCAACTTGATTCATCATGCTGACTTGGGGCCTGGGACTGCAAGGTATCCACGCCTTCGGCTCATGGCTTCACCGCGGGAGCCTTCATGCATGACATGGTGGAGATTCTCCACCCTTCCTAAGGATTCTCCCTTTGCACGTGCCCTCGCCCCACCAATGCATAGAGGGTGGTGTCTCTGTATCAAAAGGAGAATTTGTACGTGCAATCATCCACTTCATGTACCACTGCTTCCTGTAACGTGAATTCACTAGTCACTGGCTCTTAATTGCCAATGGCGTGCCTCATTTATCCACAACGTCCGTTGGATGTCACGTCGTAGGCTCTTATGTGTCCTGCTTTCTTGGGAATCCTGAACTCGTCCCTGCCGGCGTTTTCATCTCCAAAGCTATATGACCATATAGCACACCCCTGATATTCGTCTCCTATCCCGTACAGCCAGCTAGAGTCAGAATCTGCGGGTATGCGGTTCCCAAAACATCCTATTCAACGGTTTATCATATCAGTAAGTCCAAATATCTGTGGGGGTCGTAACACTGACATACACGGTGTCGTCAAAGGCAGCCGAACGAATTTATGTCTAAACACCGATGAGCGTAAATCGATTTGAAAAGCTGTGATAATGTGTACGGGACATCATATTGGGGAAGTAGTCGTGAGTTGTTGTTGCGATCACTAGGCCTGACAGAACTCAATCACAGTGGTGTGAATGATACGTTGATGGATTTTGTGTCGAGCAGCCTAGGTAGGATAGTCGGCAAACACTTTTCGTTTCATCCATGCATTCACAGAGCTTGAGCTGGCATTGATCTTCTCATGTCACCCGTTGGTGTTGATATCTTTTGTCTGCAAGTCATATCGGGCTCAATGTGCCTGCTGTGGACTGAGGGAAACTTCGAGCCCTCTGCCCTCTATCTCCTCAGGAGCACCCGAAAAAAACAATAATGGATGCATATGAACGCGGGATATCGAGGGTTTACGCAAGGTATATATTCATATTCTCTTCTCGACCTGGTTCGGCGGCGATTGGTGGGCAATCTACGTCGGCTCTACTTTCCCCATTATGCAAGTCCCTTTGTCTGGGCGGCGGACCGCCCAACGAAATCAAAGAGAAGCTATATATTCTTGAGGTAAACATTGAAGTGTTCCCACGGACGTTCAACCTTGTTCGGGCGGCCCGTTGAGAGTAATAGAGAGGGATGAGGCACACTTCGTATCTCATCTGCTGATCGACAAGGCCCAACTACTGTGTTCGAGATATGGAAGTGTTAGATGGGGAGTCCGCAGCGTCGATCTGAGGAATTGAGGTGAGCAGACCAAAACCGAGAATTCCAGAAAAAGACTGCTGTGAATAATCCATCAAACACGAGGCGGTTCCACTTCATTTCGTCTGTGGCGAAAGCGATAACGAGTACTCGGTAGGATCCGATTGGACGAGGCCACTCCCATTACTCCTTCGCTTTGCTTGCTTATGGAAGCAGATGGGGCTTTTGATGAATTGTCGGAGTTGGACTCGCTTAACCTGTAAACTGGGCCGCTGAGCCCGTCCCAAGTCATTTGTGTATCGAAGTGCGAAGCTAGCTCCATGTAGTCAAGGTGCGCCTGCAGACACCGTTGGGTTACACTCGGAGGTTCTGTTTCAGCGCGATGAGCGGATACGTGTCAGTCAGGTCAAATGTTAAAGCGTCTATTTTGAACATAACTGATGGAAACCAAATGTTATTTACTAAGTTACGTTTTATCTCCCTGGGGATGACCATGTGACCGATTGAGTGAAATCTGAGATTGATGAAGCGCCTGATGGATCTCTCCTCAGCATAAGTAGTATGACCGACCCGGTCCAAGGATTCTGCTGGTCTTCTCTCCTCAGTATATATACAATTATTCCACGTTCTTTTCCTTGCTCCATATGACCCTCACCTTTGCAGACAGACTCAACGCCCAGGTATGTCTCTTCCCCTGCCCCATATCCATAGCATGTCTCATCTGCTGCCAGGTCGCAGACTCAGCGATCGGGCGATGGTTTCGCCTCGAGGGTTCTGGCCATCCCCGCGAACGAGAAGGCTCGCGATTCATGGTGCGTCCTCTATCCCTCAACCATGTCCGCGGACTGATGGCGCTCTATAGACGGACATCCGCGCCGGTGTAACAACTTGGGTGCGCTCTCTCTCCATTTCACCACAATCTGCCTTGACACTTAGCTTTGCGTCAATGTAGGCCGCCATGGCGTACATCGCAAGTCTTTCCTATCCCTTGAGTCGAAAATAAACGCTCACTTGATTGCAGATATCCGTCAACGCTTCGATCATATCTGCCTCGGGGGGGACCTGCGTCTGCAACGGCCCGAACAACTGTGAAACAGATCAAACGTACCTGACTTGTGTTCAGGGGATTAAGCAAGATCTCATCACCAGCACTGCCGCCATTTCTGCCCTCGCTTCCGTCTTGATGGGGGCATTCGCCAATCTTCCTGTGGGTATGGCTCCTGGCATGGGACTAAACGCCTATGTATGTCGTCTCTCAGATCTCGCTGCGATACATCTAGATTGACTACTGTCAGTTCACATACTCTGTTGTCGGCTACCATGGGAGTGGTATTATATCGTACCAAGAAGCCCTCTCTGCTGTCTTCTTGGAAGGGTGCGTCGAACTTGCGGGAATTCTCGCATCGCTGACGCGGCTGAAACAGATGGGTGTTTTTTATCTTGTCATTGCTTGGTCTACGTCAGTGGCTGGCGCGTATCATGCCACAGTCGCTTGTACTTGCCGTGGGTGCTGGGATTGGTATTTACATTGCGTCCGTCCCTCCGAATTTTTTTTTGGTCCCAATGCTGACTTTCCTTTTTTAGATTCATTGGCCTAAGTGAATATTCTTGTTTATTTTTCCCGCGCTTCCAACTAATGACGTTCATGCGTAGCGTCTGGTGGTCTCAATATTATTGGAGGGAATACGACCAACTTGGTAGGCTTGGGAGGATGCAATTCAAATGGTACGCTATCCATTTGTAGCTTCCTTCTCTCGGGTCTCACCAACTGTCACCCCATTTTAGACTGGCTCAGTGAAACCCTTCCATATTACTGTGGATCAGGAGTGTTGCGAAGTCCTACCGTGTGGTTGGGTGTCTTCACTGGCGGGTATGCAACTTCTTTAACAGACTTGAAACGCATTCAGCTCACCCGTCTCCGCAAAGGATTCTTACTGTGCTCTTGATGATGTACCGCATCAAGGGTTCGATCCTTATAGGCATCTTTGTTACATCCGTCATTTCGTGGCCGCGATCAACTCCCGTGACATACTTCCCCGACACTCCAATTGGCAACGAGCTTTTTGAATACTTCAAGCAGGTTGTCACATGGCATCCGCTCAAGTACGTTGGTAATGTTCTAGATGTAAGCACGTTGCATTTCCGCATCTCCGGGTAGCCCTTATTAAATCGGGAAATTAGTATAACTATGGTAAAGGTAGAGTCTGGTATGCTCTTATCACGTTCCTCTACGTCGACATTTTGGGTAAGATTCTTGATATCTTTGCTTTACGTTGACTTGACAGTCTTGCAGACACCACCGGTACCCTGTACTCCATGGCCAAATTCGCTGGACTCCGAGATCCGGTCACCCTTGACTTTGAAAACTCTACCGTCGCTTACTGCGTTGATGCATTCTCAATCTCCATGGGTGCCCTCGTCGGTACTAGTCCTGTCACCGCTTTCATCGAGTCCGCGACGGGTATTGCAGGTACATCACCTCACTTGTATTATCTGCATCATTTACTTAAACGCGCTCATAGAGGGTGGTAAAACGGGGATAACCGCGATCGTGACTGGTCTCCTGTTCTTCGTATCTGTCTTCTTCGCCCCCATATTTGCGTCTATCCCCCCTTGGGCTACGGGCGGTGCTCTCGTCGTTGTTGGCTCCCTCATGATCCGCAATGTCCGTGATATCAATTGGGATTACATTGGTGATGCTCTCCCAGCCTTCCTGACGATCCTCATGATCCCGCTATCATTCAAGTAAGTTGTAAGTCAAGTATGAGATGTTTGACTGAAGTCTTGCAGCATCGCATATGGTGTTATCGTAGGCGTTGGGACCTATGTCCTCCTCAATGGCTTTGTCTGGATCACGCGCAAAGTCACCGACGGCCGCATCTCACCACCTAATTGGGATGCATCAGAGCCATGGGTCATCCCCCCTGGTGGTATCGTCCCCACGTGGGTGTAAGTTGGCGATACACTTGTACTATTCGATCTCTGACGTCTGTCACAGCAAATACCTGCTCAATCGCATGAACGGTAATACGGGCGATGACATGCCCTCGGAATACCCTTTCCAGGTCCGGCATAGACACTCTGAGATCTCTATCGACTCTCAGAACCCAGGGAGCTTCACGCCGAAAAACTCGAGCTTTGCCAACTCTGAAAAATGATGCTCGCTCTCGTCTATGTGTGTACATTATTCGTCATGGGATCCTCTCGCGACCACGAATGCGAGGACTGTCGTTCCTGTTGTTGTCTTTATTGTGTATCTGCTTTTGCTCTTTATTGTTGACATATCGTTCCCCTGGCGCTGTTTCCGCATTCGCACCTAGATTATGACCAACTTGTCGGGATATTTCCGCGAAATCTTTCGTTTTTGTACTTTTGATAGTCAGGGACTTGTGTGGACACATCGTCAATAGAGACACCTTTCTTCTCATCCTACATTCGGATCTCGAGATTTGACCATCATTGAAGTCGAAGCTTCAAGCTTCCACCCTGAACTTGACCGCGCCTCTCACCATGCAGAGCTTCCCGATCGAGTCTGACCCTGTCGTCGGCTAGTTGCCAGCAATGCAAACCGTTCTAGTTGCCTCGCGATTATCATGACTGTCGAAAAAACAAGAACACGGTATAGAAGAGGTATCCACGAGCAGTGTCTAGTAGGGCCGCTGGCGTTCCCGCTCACGACTCGTCCTCGTGTTCACTCTCACGTACTCGCTCTCGTCCGGCACGCCGCTCTCAGGCTCCTTCTTGACGTTCACATACGCATCGCCGATAATCTGTAGTGCGACGGCTCGGAGGGTGGCTTTGCTACGAGGCACGGTCGGGTCTTCTAGTATGCGATCGCACGTCTCCCGCAAGACAGACTCTATCTCGAGCTTGGTTCCCTGTACATTTGGAGCTTGTTCAACGACAAATGATGCGTGAAATGGGATCGACCGACCTTGAAAAGGGCCTGTAGGCCTTTTTCGGCAGCTTGTTCCTCTAGACGCTTTTTCTCCTCGGGTAACAAGTTGCCTGCCTTTTCAGCGGCTTGAATCTGGTCAAAGACACTCTTCAGCTCGATAGCCGAACGGAGTGTGGATACCCTGTTTAGTGATGAGGATCTTTGCACAGGACGGCTGCAGGGACACCTACGTCTCGCTGAACACGTGATACTTTCCTTGCACGTTGTGTAACCAACCACCAACTCCCCATAATGTCTGGCTGGTGGCTAGGAAGTGCCTTGCCTTGGATACATAGACGAAGCCGATCGCGTGCAATAGCTCAGCACCGTACGACTCCTTTCGCAGCTCCCTGATGGAATGGCTCGTCACGATAGACATTCGAAAAGTCAAAAGACGTACTCAGCTTCGAGCTGACAGATCGTTTGCCAACTTTTGGATACGTCTGCATCATCTGGACCCGTCGCTGACTCGGTAAAGATGCTAAGTTTACGCTCCAAATTCTCGACGCTGCCAAATGTGAGAATAAGAATAAGAACAGTCGGTGCACTGACAGCTTTCGTATCCGGTCGGCACGTGCTTCGGATTTCTGACAAAATGAATCGAAATCGCCTCAAGGCGCTGAAACAAACCAGCTTACCTCCGCGTTTGCTTTCCTCTCCTTCTCTTCTTTCCGTGCTTTCTCCTCCTCAGTGAGGATTTCTTTGCCCTTGGCGTCGCGCTTTACTTCTTTACCCTCTCCCTCCGCTTCGTCTGCTTCTTGTAGCGCCGTCTTCATGTCTCTAGCCAAGCTGATCTGACCGATGATCGGCAAGAAACGTTCACCACCGAATATGGCGCCGAAAACCTCCTCGGGATCAACAAAACCACCCTCGGGCGCGCTCTCCTTTGGACCAAACTCGTTGTACTTTCTGCGAAGCACCGGATCTGAAAGCGTCTGGTAAGCGATGGCGATCTCCTTGAAGCGTTCCTCTGCATGCGGATCGTCCGGGTTCTTGTCGGGGTGGTGTTTGATAGCGAGTCTTCCTAAACATCAATGAGAATCTGTAGGGTGCGGATCAAGGAACGACTTGCGGTAGGCCTTCTTGATGTCCTCTATGGTGGCATCTATTGGGACGCCGAGAAGATCATAGTACCCGGTCTCCAAGGGTTTCTCTTGGGTACCAATCTTGCGGCCTTTGCGTGAAAGTGCGGGGGTGGATTGCGAACCGTTTGGTGTGTGCGACGCGGAAGAGAGGGATACACCGGTTGGCAGTTGTACCGGATAGAACCCGTGCTGGTATATAGCTTGACATTGGACGCACCGGATGCGGAGTAGGGTTCCTTGTGGTGGTATTGGCGAGGGTACGGAAAACTCCAAAAAGGCATTACATGAGCCACACTGCGAGCGTATATGTGGACTGTATAGCCGTGAAGATAATACGGGAAATGAAGTGCTCATCGTCGTCCACAGTCAAGACCTGAGCCACCGAAACCAAAAATGGCCATGTTGGGTCACGTGCAGTGGAATACTGATGGATTGGGACTCGGGAGTGCAAAGAGTACACCTAGAATTCGTAACTTTGCAATGAACGGGAGACCAGGATTGGGCCCACACAGCTACGAGAATATTAGTAGCGACAACTGGTTTGGATCAGTCTGGTTACCGAATTGACTCAAACGATTATTATTCTCCGGTTTTGATCATTCCCACTTCACCACTGCCAATGCAAGTTACATTACAAGGCCATGACGACGGGAGAACAAGGACTACTGATCAGAGGTGCTGCGTTTGTATCGTAACGACCGCCCTTAATGCGATGAATGAACTGTTGAGATAATTTAGCATGTTTCAAGGCCCCGAAAAAAAAAGGACAGGCCCGGAAAGCAAGGGGAAAGGTCATCGTTTAGCATGACGCACAGGAGTACTATGTACTCCGAACAGTCAGTCAAGCTCGGCTACAGTAACGTCACAAGTGGTCGACTAAGGGTGCGTATCAAACGTCGCAGAAGCGCTCGGGCCTAGATCGAGTCCGCCTACGTCCTGCGTTCAGCTGAAACGACGCACCAACCGTTAACCCGTTGCTGACGGAACCTGGAAAGCGGTACTACAACGACGGTTTCTGATACACAGATGTCAGCATCTTGGAGACATGTGGCCCAAGAACTCCGTCCCTCTTTTAGGCTGTATGTCAGATTGTTGATCCCCGCTGCCATCCTTTTACCGCAGGCCTAAAGTTGATGATGATGATAGGTCGGATCAGAATGACCCGGGATAAACCGAAATTCCCATCTCGCGAACCATATGGTCGTGCACCTTGCTTGTGATGAACAATGTGGCACCATCATCAGGAGAAACACAGTTCCCCGATAAAAATTATCAACTTCAATCTACACGTTATTTATTGCGAACACCTTATATTGTCATATAAGTAACATAATTAATTATACTTAGGTTACCTATCTTGAGAA
>JBBPSB010000363.1:0-21908 GCA_038093375.1 Xerocomus brunneocitrinus
CCCTGAGTCGAAGAGAGCGCACTGACCTCAAAAACTCCTCTGCGGCTGCCTTGATGACCTTCAGGTTCGCCAAATCGAGTTTCAAATAAATGGCCTCGTTGCCTGTTTCTTGTTTGAGCTGGCGAATCGTATCCTCAGACTGTACTTGGTTTCGTGCGGCGATGTAGACTTTGGCACCATGAGCGAGGAGAACCTAGAGAAAGGGCTGGGACCGCAAGACACGAGGTAATCAGGAAACATGCCACATACCCTGGCCGTCTCCTTCCCAATGCCGGTGTTAGCACCAGTGACAATAATGACCTTGCCCGTCAGGTCGGGAATGTCTTGTGTGCTAAAGGTCGCTTTGGAAGGGAATGACTCCGAAAGAAAGGTAATGATAAGAGGTAGAGAATGACACATTGTTGTCGTATGCGTTCAATTCGCTCCCCGAATTTATACCTTCTTCATGGATCGGCTACGAATCAAATGGTCAGCAAATAGCATGTAATGGCATTCGTCGTAGCAAGGCCGAGATGCCGAAATGAGGTCGGAGTCTGGAATTTCAGTTTCTTTGAGGTCGATCGGCAACTCTTGTTATCTGACTGACATACATACACTGACGTCACCATCCTCCGTACGCAGTTCCCCATCTTCTTCTCTTCCCCTGCTTCGTCTCACCAATACTACCCTCGTACATGATTCTGTCCGTTTGCGCCTTCGCATTCACGCCAGTGGATTGACTTCTAATGGATGAGTGGGGCATAGATTGTATTGTACTCGTTGAGTACAGACTACAGTGCAATCAAAGACAAGTCACAAGAGAGACTCTCGCTCTCACCCCCAATTATCTTCCTGCATGGCACTCGTACTTGTTCGTCCGACCTCTTTAAGAGGTTACGAGTCCCGCTTGGCGCCTCTAATTTTATCAGTTCTTATCTATTCTTGATCTACATCATCCCATCATATCACCTCATCGGTGTCCAATTCGGGTCAGCCGCCGCCGGCATCACCTATACTGAGCGAAACTGTGCAAACTCTTCATACGATTCATTGATACGATCCACGTTACACCCACTAGGAGTCTGGTACGTATAAAAAGTTGGCAGTATGAAGGCACGAGAGTCCATTGTCAATCGAAATGAAGGGATGATGAAAGAACTACGACAAAGAACCGCCTAGCAAGTCGAAACTAAACAACCAAGCACAAATATCAAGAAACGCAGTCCGGAAAAAATTGGCATATACAGAAAAGCACAATCACCTGAAGTCAGAAAAGCGCGTTAGCTGTGATTGATACTGATTTGTGAGAGAACGCTTACAGTCATGTTGGAGATGTTGCGTCGATTGCAGCACCGAGCTACTAATTCCCCTTGTGGTGACCCTTTTTGTCGCCCTTGGTGGTATCACGAGGGACATGATGACCGTGATGGTGGTCGTCAGTCTCGGCAGCCGAGCGAGGGGGATGATGCTTGTGACCTTTTCCGTCCTCGTCGGTGGTATCACGAGGGACATGATGACCGTGATGGTGGTCGTCAGTCTCGGCAGCCGAGCGAGGGGGATGATGCTTGTGACCTTTGTTGTCCTCGTCGGTGGTCTCACGAGGGACATGGTGACCGTGGTGGTGATCATCAGTCGCGCCAACGTCTGTAGCTGAGCGAGGGGGATAGTGCTTGTGACCCTTTTTGTCCTCGTCGGTGGTCTCGCGAGGAACGTGGTGACCGTGGTGGTGGTCGTTGGTTGCGTCAGCTTCTGTAGCTGCGCGAGGGGGATGATGGTGTCCCTTGAGAGGATCATGGACGGCGCGTACCGCGGTATCGCGCTCGACGACGTCTGGTAAGACCGCCGCCGTGGCAACGCTAAGGAAGAAGAACGCGACGAGAGGCTTGGAAAAACGCATGGTGGAGCAAGGATGGAGTCGGTGAATGAGAATCAGAGGATAGAACAGAGGACCGAAGACCCTGGTGGTTTGTTCACGGCGTTCGACCTTTTATACGTTCCAAGGAGGGAGACCAGTCGCCATGCTTGTGACAAAAATATCCATTAGCATCTGTATGAAAAGCGCAGCATGTCCGGCTCGACGGGCAGACCTCGAATCGGCATTATGCAGAACGATTTTAAAATATCGACGCTTGTGGACCGTTTTAGAATTTATTTTCGTTCAATCGAAACACAGAATAACCGACGGAGATGTTGTTCATATGGTTATTTTCGATTTCTAGGGATACCGAACACACAGTGACATAATGACCTATTCTTGGGCGAGGAGTTGATGACGCTGAGACGTGAGGGTCAGTGCTTGACAAGGGGATCGGAACACTTTCTTGTAGCAGTGTCTTCACAACTTGAGCTTATGTTCTGCCTAGGTCACAAGCATTTTGAAGAAAATGGTGATAAACAACGGAAAACGCCCACCCAGTGGATCGAGCATTAAGCCATGCACCTGTAGAGACCTGCAAAAAAATGTCTTTGATCAGCATCTCAAATCCAATTCCAGAAGCTACGACCGTCTTACGATTGTCCGAGTTCTCTGTTATTATTCCGAACCGTCTGGGATGTTTCATCATATATCGATAGCAATGAGCTGCAATGGTTGAGAGCTTACGTGCACAAATACTTCCGCCAGTTGGTACTTGCGATCTTGAACGGATTGGGAAGTTTTAGCCACTTTGGACTTGTCTGGATATCTATGTATACATAATCCAAACGTTCAGCATGCATAGGACACACTCAATTTCCAAAAGAAAGAAGAATTACTATGAGCATAGTCCTGAAAATATGTTCAGCTTACTCGCCTCAAATTCTGAGTTAAAAAACACGCGGCAAATTTCCGACGGCACGGAACCATGTCGCATATGGAGATGCGGAAACTAAATTTGGTGCGCATTGAAATTCTGGCGCTGTATTGTCGCACAAGACGACGCTTTCTGAAATGGTGTGTTCTGGGACAACCGTACTGCAGGGCGTGCTCGATACCCGTTGGCTGGTGAAAATTTACATGAAATCGACGCCGACCAATTGGCAGTTTTTGACGCATTACTTTTGAGATAGTAAATACTCACATCGTCTGATCCTTCTAATGTGAACTTTGCTGCGCATATTTCCACCTGATGCGTAAGGCACCTTTGATCAACAGCATACAAGTATGGAGATGTTATTCCGCACCATCTCCGTGTTTCAAATCACATTTGTTCCCGCGGGTGATCCCAACTTCACGTTCGTTCATGTTTGCGGCATTGTGAGCATAAATGAATTCCGCAGTCGCATCTGCGCCCGTCTTTGTTATCTCCCCGACGTGCACCCAAAATCCATCAAGAATACACCTTGGGAGCGAAGGGGGTAAGGCGTCCGACGTCCCATATACTGCAGGCCCTCAAAATCCGCAAACATGCATGACCCGCTTTCCCCGTATGGAGCGTCTAGAACTGAGAATGATGTTCCAGGTGCCTGTGTTCCAATTTTGACTAGTGTTTGTTTCAGATTCCTGTCCGACGAGAGATTTTGAACACTTCTCTTAGGCGTATCTATGAAGTGTGACGATGCCTATAAATTAGCTTTTATCCTTTCAGCTCAAGACGGTGAGAGCAGCTCAAGTTTTCAATTTCTATTCGCGAGTTTGAGTGCACCATTGCGAGGGTCGCGCCAAGATGCCCTGCATGATGCGATCGAATCTTTAGAGGGTGGAACACAAGCTAAGATAAAGGTAGCGAGAAACTTAGCAATGCTAATCAGCAGTCTAGTAAGGATAATAACAAGGACGGGTAAAGCGGACCATGGAGTGAGAACCTTCTCTTAGTAGTCATCGAAAGGAAGAGAAATCAAATTGCGATCTGGATGGGGAACTTGGAGAGTGACCTGGAAACCGTTCTTCCTCCTTGCGGGAAGGGAAAACGAAATGGAAAGTGTATAAGAACTGCTGGCAGGTAAAGTTGCCACATAGGTAGCGTACCTGCTACCGTGGTATAGTATCGCTACCTGGTCTTTGGTTTCTGAGCGCTCGTTGCGTTTGCAAAACTGCGATCGTTCCCGCATGGAGTGAACATCGTCACAGAATGCGGGTACAGCCGCCGTGAGGTGCCTCGGTTAGTAAGTTCCCCAGGCTTAAGCCTTATGGGACGGTTGTCCATGGTGCACGGCCCATCAATTGTGGCACTCTCAAGTATGTTTGAGCAGCTTGTTTGGGGAGGACAGTCGAATTTGGAGACCTGATTAGGAAAAACCGATCCATCTTGATCACCACATACATATGGCCGGAACCTCCAAGACCAAACCACCCTCCAAAAGAGAGAAAATATTCCACCCAGACTCTCGAAAAGCCGCCCAACTCACTCATACCCATCTCAGAAAGTCGAAACTCGCAGAAGCGACCATCAAGCGGTCCAAAAAATACGCCGCACAAGGTTAGTCCGAGTCTAGTCCAGTTGATCCAAATTTTTCTGCCGGATCCTCCCTCTCATCAACTATGTTCCCTGGTGCTGATGTTGAACCAGTGGACGTATATGGTTTCTTTTACCACGCACTACCCCCAGACGGCGTGCTCACCCCCAAGGAGATGCATGCCGTTGTCCGGGATGTGTGGCTCACCCGACATGACGTGGAGCTCGAACAGGAGCGCTCGTCGCGGCGCAAGGGCAGGCCAAAGGGTATGAAGGAGACAAAGATAGAGGAGATCAAACTGCGCGAGACAGAGCAATATAGGACTGGGATTGGTGCGTCCCAAAGCCCTCGCCCATGATCAATCGAGACACTGATATCCCTTCCTCACTTTTTGAAGAGGTCCCAGATCTCACGCATGAACCCACCGTACAACTCTTTAGGAAGTGGGACCAAAAAGAAGTTGCCTATGTCCAGATGCTTCGATTCATCCGGATATCTAGCTCTGACACCGCAATGGTGGTCGTATCTAGACCTGGCAAACACCATGCGCTGCGGGCAGACGCACCATCGCAACCTCAGGATCAGGAAATGAGCGTCGATGAAAATGATGGATAGTGTGCAAGATGGACCTTTGTAATACCGGTTTGTACATGCGAAAGTGAGTCAGATAAATACATTTTCAGATCCTGCAAACAAGACAGATTCTCTAATCGGGATACACCATCATCTCCGTAAATCTCCCTCCGGCCGTTGTCTCCGGGCTGAACATGGGACTGCGCACACCCATCGGTAGCCGGACGAAATCCAACTCCCAAACGGATCTCAATCGCTGACATATGATTTGAAAACTTGATGATGCGCCTCTTTCCTGGATCAGCTGCAACGTAACCTGGAAACCTGCCCTCGCTTGCTGCATCGTCGCCTCGCGTATCTCTACCCTAAACCTTGCCGCTTTCAGCACCGTAGGATCCCTCGTTTCCTCGAATCTGCACTTGAGAATGCCGCTCCCTTCGGAGAGCGTGAGGACCACCTTAACGCCGATTCCAACTAGCAGCCGTCTACACTCTTCCCTGCTAGTGAACGCATCATGCACGGACAATAATTGATAACTCGCTGGCTTGAACCCGAATACGTTCCCCAGCCAGCGTCTTCTTGGCGTCGACGGTAGAGTAAACGAACTATCTGACCACGCAGGGGATACCGACATCGTCGGTGTTGACGTCTCCATGCTCTTCTTCCTTTGGAGCTTCCGAGGCGAGGGCTCTACGATCTGCACGCGCAGAGGCTGTCTCCGTGAACTCGCGTCGTTGTTACGCAACGATGATTTCTTCACGATGCCAGTCGTTTTCACTCCATGAAAATGCCCGTTTTCCTTGTCTAGTTCCCCAAATTGAGCAGTGTGGTGGGCCAATTCGTGGCGCATATTTTCGGTGTTCGATGATGTGCTGCTATACGCTGGGGCAAGCGGATCCCTGTAATTCAGACCGTGTACCTCCCGAATCAGGTCGTACACTGGCTGTCGTTGCCGTTGTCTCTCAAATTCCATGCTCGTCAGTGGGGTAGACGGGGGCGCAGGTTGTAGCTTCGGCGACGGGGGCGTCGACGTTACAGCGGCACGTAACTCCATCGCATTGAGGTGCTCGACGATTTGCTGGAAGAAGAGCTGCATCTTTTCGTCCTTGACATCCGGTATCGTGAGCGCGGGGAGATTTGGGGACAGCGGCAAGGTAGATGGTGTCGAGTACCGCGCTGAGGGCGACGGTGAATGCGTCCCTGCAGGTCGGGGCGGCGTCGGTGAATGTAACACGATGTGCGGAGCACCCAGTTGTGAGAGCTCCTCGAGCATATTATTCCTGCGGACGGCTCGTCGAGGCGTAGGTGGAGCTGCGCGCGGGGGCAACATGGACGGCGACCGTCCAAGATCTGTGCCTTGCGATGTCGTGCGTACCATGCCCTTCTCCGAGCTAGCATTAGCATCCCTGCCTTGTGATGATGCTTTTTGACTCTTCTTCCTTCCTGCTCTCGCCATTACTTCCTCCTCCTCGTCATAGTTTTCCAAACGCACGTTTCGATACCGGATCAACAGATGGTATACCCCCTTTTGCCAGTTCGGTGCCTCGCTCCTGAGTGCCTCGAGTATGTCCTCTTCCGGCGTCCCGTGCCACAGGGTTTTCAAGTTCGCAAAGATATCCTGATCGATCTCCTCCGCCCTCCCAATCGGTTTGGCAAGGGCATCCAGGTCAGGCATGTCCCTACTCACCGCCTTTGGCTCTTTCGACACGAAGAACGGGTGCGCCAATATTTCAGGCATCGTGATCCTTTTCTCCACATCCCGTTGCAACATCCGCTCGATAAGGTCCTTGGCGTCCGGTCCGATTCCGCTCGGCATCTCATACCGCCCGCTCTTCACCTTGTCTAGCAACGTTCCCAAGTCCTCGTCATCAAACGGCAGCCGCCCTGCCAACAGCGCAAACAAAATCACCCCGCACGACCAGATATCCGAGGCACGCCCGTCGTAGGCGTGCCCCATGACCACCTCGGGCGCGGCGTAATGCGGGCTCCCACACGCCGTCTGCAACAAGCCCTCGCGCGCGCCCGTCTGCCACGCCGCCATGCCGAAATCTGCCACCTTGATGTTGCCCTCACGGTCCATGAGCAGGTTCTCCGGTTTGAGATCCCGGTGGGCCACGCCGAAGCGGTGACAGTAGTCCACCGCGGCGATGATCTGGTGGAAGCACGCGAGCGCCTCGGGCGGCGCAAGTCGTCCCTGCGTACAGAGATAGTCGAACAGCTCCCCGCCCTCGACGTACTCGAGGATGAGGTAGAGTTCGGACGAGGTCTCCCAGACGTCGTAGAGGCGCATGACGTTGGGGTGCTCGATGAGCTTCATGATGACGATTTCGCGCTCGATGCTGAGCAACATGTGTTCGGGCGTGTCGGCGGGGCGGGTGAGCGTGGTACTGTTGAGCAAGTGGTGTTTGGAGACGATCTTGACGGCAGCGTATTGGCCTGTCTTGGTATGTCGGGCGATGCGGACGCGACCTGCCAGGTGGAGGACGGGATGTCAGCCTGAGCGAATGGGGATGTGTGCAATGACGCACCTGAGCTGCCCTTACCGATTGTTCTGCCTACTTTCCAGAGGCCTATCATCTTGGGGTCGTCCTCACTGCGGTGCTTGCGTGGTAGCCTCGGGTATTCTTCGTCAGACATATCTATAGTGTCGGTGAGGAGAACCTGGTAGAAAGCAATTGAGGACCAGGTTGGGGAACTTTAAGGAAGCGTCGCTGGGCCAGCGAGATACAAGGGAGGCTGACGATGCGAAATGGGCTGACAGGGGCTAATTTACCCAAATCGAACCATAAGTTACAATCACACAAACCAAACCAAGAAAGAAAACAAAGACATAATATGTGAAGCATTCGTGTAAAACATGACAAAGTAAGTCCCAGTAGCCCACATCTACATCCGCAGGACAACCCCCCGTCATGCAGACCCAGTTAGCCCAGGAGGAAATCCCGAGAAATCGACTTGATCCTGTATTGCTTGACCAGCAAGCGTATACGATACTCGTACTCGTAGCCGGACATTCGACTTTGTCAAAAAGAACGCGTCAGTTTGTGGTCGAGGTGCGTCAAGGCGACTTACCCCGGGAGGAGCGACCACACGCATCTGCTGCGATTCTGTCGTCCCAGGCCGCACGTCTGGACTCGACATGGGAAGCATCTGTAGCTGCTGCGACTGGGATACAAGAGGCCCGATCAGCTCATTCTGACATCGCCTTTACTTTCAACTCATTAACGTACCTTTGGCACAGCAGCTTGGAAATGCAACCCTGTGGCTGTGTTCGTGCCTAAGACCTGGAACCGCGCCATGATATTTATCACACCTGGACGTCCAGCGGAGGTTTGGGGCGTCAATGTAATCTTGAGTTCATTCTTCTCATATGCAGTGTACGACGTCAATCGAGGTCCCGTCGACGGTTGCTGTTGTGCTGGTAGCGTTTGTGTTTGCACGGGGGATTGTACCTGTGGTTGAGATAACGAGAACACTGGTGACGATGCAGATACTGGTACTGTCGCTTGGGATACCGAATTTGGAGAAGCATCAAAGAGTCCAAGAATGTCCTGTATACTGTTCTTCTGTGGCTGCAGCGAGATGGAGGATGTTGGTTGAGGTGAGGCGGAGGTATTGGTAGGTGTACTACTACCAAATATTTCTGCGAGGAGATCTTGGCTATTTTGTACTGTTTGTCCATTGAGTTGTGGGACAGGAGAGGCAATATCGTCTCCGAGGAGGTCGCCCTGGTATATTCTGTAAACATGCAATGATCAAGTGCGCGAGAAAGGTACCTCTTTCCCACCCTGCGTAGGACCTACTGGTTTATTCTCGCTGACTATTAAAACTATAAGCGTACGAACGATCGCTGGATACTGACAAGACATACCAACACCCATAACAGTTGCCTTTAGTTCTGGTGGTGGCATCCGCTCGAGCACTCCAACTCTAAGATCACCCAGTGTAAACAAGCTCGCAAACTCCACCGCACGTTGTTGCAACTCAAGCTCTGGATTTGTCGTGTATTGAGCAAGCACGTCTGCGATCCGCGCTTGTTGAGGTGGAGTGGTGGTATGGCGGGAGGCCATCTTTGTAATTGCACTAAGGACGAACTGGCGGATGAGGTGGTTGGTATAAGGCGAATCAAGTGCTGAAAGGAGGAGGTCAAGAACGTCCTTGTCGGTTGCCTGCGAAAGGGCGCGGATGAGAGCAGCACAACTACTAGTGAGCGAAGGTAATCACGTTTTTGGGTTGCTCTTCGTCAATGATGCCACCTTCGAGAAGAACTTCGCTGTATTCACCAATGACCCAAACTGCAGCAAGCGTGAGTGATTCCTGCGAGAGGTCGGCTTGGAGGGCGGTGTACAATTTGGACGCGGTGTAGGCCTGCAACTCAGGGGTATGTGCAACAAGACGGATGAACGCTGATAAAATCTCCTCTCTAACGAAATTTCCGGCCTAATGATTATCAGTATGAGGTACCTGTTTTGTGCATGGTACTCACGAGTTTCAGTGATCTCAACACAGTATCAATGTGCCATCTCTTGTTGGGAGCAAATCGTTCGGCAGCGAGTGAGATCTGTGTGGTCATTCCCGTCTTGAATTCATCGTCCGCAACTTCAAGGAAGGCAAGGAGCTCTCGGACAAGTATGCGAACGTTCTGCTCGTTAATAAGGGCGTACGAGAGCTCAAGTGCACGCCGTCGTATTGAGATATCACCATCACGGAGACAATCAAGGATGATGTTGCGGTGGCGTTGTACAGCACTCGTGTCCATAGAAACAACCTTGTTGAGTGTGTTGAGGGCCACATACCTATGAAGACCATTAATTCAATGAAATTATTGAGCAAGGATGGTGAAAGGTACCGGATATTGTTATCACGGTTACTGAGGAATTTTCCAAGGATGTTAATAGCCATGACGCGGAGGCCGCTGTCTGCCTCTATGTCAAGGACAGTGAGAACAGTTTCATAAAGGATCGAGTTCCCAACGTTCTTCGTGGAGTCGGTGTTCGTAGCGACCTGAATACTTGAGAAGGCGGTGAAGGGAATGTAGAGGACTTGCATACCTGGGCAAGGATATCGTTCATAGTTTCACTCGCTCGGACATCACCCCGCCCGAGGAGGCGAAGCAGCCGAAGCACCTTTACCTGCAAAAATGGATCGGTTATACCTGATACGTCGTGTTCGGGACTGTAACCAGTTGTGGCCAAGGCCTTCATATTCCGGACAAGAAGAGGGACAACCTGTGTGGATGGATGAGGGGGTGTCAAGCAACAACGAGATAATGACAAACGTTTCTGAATTCGTTCAAACAGTTTTCGTCCTGTTGACACATTTCGGAAACGAGAGTGATGGCAGCAAGGAGCACCCCGTGATTACGATCTGTGAGAAGGTTCTTGGCCTTCGCGATGAAGTGATCAGAGAGTTCGGGAACTTTTTTTATAATTCTCAAGGCGCAAAGAGCAGCCTAAAATGAAACATGAATGGAAGCGAAATGGAATGAAACGGTCCCGTGCCTTTTTGCGAATGTAAGTATTACTCGAGCCAAGTAGTTTCTCGATCTCATTTGCGAGATCGCGTGACATCTCTTCAGATGCTATATTCGCGAATGTGCACAAGCCGAGGCCTACTACGTACATATTAGAATGATTCAAATCGCTACCTCACAAGTTAGCTCAAGATATACGTCTGAGAGGGAAAGGGCCGACTTTTTCAGCGAGTTTGTGACAAGGGTGAGTACTTCTTGGTTCTCGTCGAGAAGGAGCATGATACCAAGATACCCAAGACGTTTATCGGTAAAGCGCGGGCTTGCGACGAGCTTGAGACACTCGATCTGACCAAAGTGGGCGGGTGAACCAAGCATGTGTATGTAGAGGAGCTTTGCGATATTGTGATAACGGGCATACGAGTCCTCCTCCCTGAAGGAAGCCCGAATAGCAGCCGACTCCTGCTGGATGAGTGCGCGTTCGTCTGCGACGGTCTTGGCGGGGTCAGTGGTGTGGTCGGCGAGGGAGACGACAAGCACGGACCTTGCATGCTCGTATGCCCTTGATCAACGCTGTCACAGACGATGAGCAGTGAGCTCAACGGGGCGGACGATGAGCGCACCTTTGAGATTATGGTACACCATGGCTGCAATGCACAAGCCTAGAGATGTGACAATGTGTGACAATTAGTTGGAGCGTGACAGTTTCCTTGTTTTCTCGTCGACATCGACGACGACGACGACGAGCGCGTTTTTTCTTTCTCTTCATTCATTCTCTTTCTCGTATTCGATGGCTGAGCCTATTGTGAAACCCACCCCAATTTCTCCCATTTCTCAGGTGTTGCAGTCGATAGGACTCACCAGAGATGACCTGTTGCGACACAGCGACGAGATGCGCCAGTTCCTCACACAGCACGACGCCGGTGCGACACGCCCGTTTTCTGCTGATCCACAGGAACATACGGGTGGAGCTGCTGGATCCTCCAGGACGCGCTCTGTTTCGCGTTCAAACCCGCCAGCTCGCTCCCAGACACCATCTCCGTCCACGCCCGTGAAATCAGAGCCTGTCGAGCCCGTGGTGCCCCTCAGGCAGATGGACAGTATGGAAATGATCCTCGAGCGCAAGAGTCGCCAGGCGAAACGCGAAAAGAAGGCAAGGGGAAAAGATCGCCCTCCCCCTTCGCCATCGCCCCCGCGCGCGTCCTTTAGCCTCGATGCTTTCATGCAATCACGCGATTCACGACGCGTCCCAGACTCGGATCAGTCCGATTCCTCGAGCGGCATCGCCCTACAGGTCCGTCATGCCCAATGCCACGTCCTCGTTGACGATATATTCTCTGCTAGGACGCACCCCAAAATAATAACGTTTCTGTTCCCCCCGTCACGCCTCAACATAGAAAGTACTATAGAGATTATGACTCTATAGAACCTCCTTCGCGTCACAAGAAGGTCCCTTGCCTTCTCTTTCCATTGCTTCCCCTATACTAACCTCTGCGTAGACTGCTTTTGTTCGGCCCCTCTCTCCTACTCCGACGCGTTCTCGCCCAGGAAGCATGTCTGCTCAGGTACACTCCATACCAAAGGACGCGGATCCTTTTACTCCGCGTCGAAACCACTACTACAAATCGCCTCTCCCTTCCTCTTCTCCCCCACGTTCATCTCCCTTTGCGACACCTTCCACGAAGCGCATCGTTAATATTGTATCATCGCCAGGCCCAATGGGTCCTCTTCCAGATGAAGATGAATATGACAAACTACCCTACACACTCCCCCCCGGACCTTATTCAAGGAGAAAACCAGAACTGTCCTATGCCGCGCTTATCGGCCAGGCAATTCTCTCTTCCCCCGAGCATAGGCTCACGCTACAAGAGATTTACGACTGGATTACGATCGTCTATCCATATTTTCAGAGAAACGAAGCCACTTGGATGAATTCCATCCGCCATGTACTTTCCACAACAGTCTGCTTCCGCAAAGTGCCACGCGATCGTAGCCTTGGTCGGACACAGTGGGCGATCTGGGACTGTGATCTCGAATGTTTTGCGAATGGAAACTTTAGGAAAGAATTTTGTGCTGAATATAAACAAGCCGCAGCAGCAAAGAAAGCCCCGCCAAAGAAGCGTCCTGCAGAGGATACTGCACCGGGACGAAAAGCCAAACGCCCAAAGAAGGAACTGGCTTCCTGCGCTGAAATGAGCTCCCCCGCTGTGCCAACTTTGGTCCCTCCTCCGTTTCAGGTCCCGATGTTCCCTCTTGTTCCTACCACCCACTTCCTACCCATTTTCCCCCCGTATCCTGCAGTTCATCATCAGCCGTATTATGAGCAATGTGTTCAGCTACCGGCAGAAGTCATTTTTCCTCCGCTCCCACCCACCTCTCACTATGCTCTTGTCACTTCTGGCACCACGGGGAATACCTCTCTTCCCCCTTCGTCTGCAGTCAAGAGCTTGGATATGTCTCAGACATCACCTGCCCCCCCTCCTTCATCCCTTCCCGAACTGATCCCAAATAATGGCTCCTCCTCCAGTCCTCAGCTTCTCTCGGACGACCATCCACAGACAGACACTGCGGATGCACACATCCACTCGACTTCGCCGCTCGTATCAGGCACTATGCCGCTCGAGGAATCAGTGATCGACAAGGGCAAGCAAAAGGAGATCGCCACGCCTCACAGGACGCCACCCAAGGTATGTTCTCTCATCGTTAATATTCCATCTTTGTAACATTGTCCCCCAGAAATCACGCGCCCTACCGCCTATGCCAGTGTCCCCGACCCTTGATCGCCGCACAAGATCTCGAAAGAAGCCACCCACCCACCAACTTCCACCTCCCCTTCCTGCCCTTGTTCCGGAACTCACCGCTGTTCATCCTCGGCCATTGACACCCCCCGCGCGCCCCAGCACGCCTATCCGCAACCGCAGCGCAAGCAACACCGCCCATCTTTCTCCAATGCGCACTCCACTATCCCATAAAGGCCTCCACATGACGCCCAGTGCTAGCCTCGCACACTATAAGACGCACCCCGACCCGCCCCCGCACACAGCATTTAACCCAGACGACGGTGTAAATCCAGCTGTGTTTGACACCGAGAACGTTCGTACCCCTTCGCGTAAGCGATTTCATCACCGTGACAAAGACAGGGACGCCCTGCCTACCCACTTTCCTCCCGTCACTCCCAAGAAGCTCGTGTTCCCTACCCCAGGCTCGACAGTTGAGTCGCCGTTCCGCACACCCGGATCAAGGATATTTGATCCGCATGATCCTGGTGCATTGCTAGAGGAGGAGTTTGCTATGCTGGGTGCAAGGGCGACGCAGGAGAGTCCCGCAGGGTTGTACGACCGACGGAGACTATTGTACGAGAGTCCGAATATGTCCAGTCCGGGAAAATGGTTTTGACACATATTGAGGCACTATTGTGCCATCTCAAATGTTGTCCTTTTGTCTACGACGCTTTCCTTATCTGACGCTCTATAGTTCCAGTGGTTTTCGCCCTCCCGCCTGGTGCCATTTTTGTGTCGCGTCTACATACCCCTCGATTGATCAACGTTCATATGCTACTCCTTGGTTTCATCATATCGGTTTGTCTGTGATGTATTATATGCATCCTCTCATGCACGGATCGCCATCCATCGTCTATGCTGTCCATTCCATCTCTTGTTTTGTGTATTTGACATTTGGGAAGATTCCCACTGTTTAGAGTTTGCGGTCCAGTTGGCGAGTAGCCTTGCTTAGTGCATTCACCTTCGTCGTCTTTCCTCTGGTTCGATAACTGGGTTATCTGTCGGCATTGTGGACCGTTGTATTGTGTTAAGATGTGAAGTTTTCGAATCTGTGCTTCAATCTCCCCAAAGCGGACATAAGTCCCTTTAATCATCATCACTGCGGCATGACTACACGACTGTGACATCGCCACACACGTCTTGAATAATTTGTTAACGATCCACTCTAGCACTAGTAACAGGCTCCAGCGCCTGGGGCATGACGCTAACTGGACTGGCAACTTCAACGGTTTTGTTCAAATTTCTCGGGCTGGCAGGCCTGAATTTTATGTGTCGGTACTATGTGCTTGCCGTTGCGCAGTTGCCACACTGTATCCCGCTTTAGTGCATTTAGTCCGGTTTTCAGTTAAGTATACTGGGCGGAGTCACTGCAGCAAGGCTATTATGATGCCCAAAACGACGGGCATTGACTATGCGATGTGCAATGTACATAATGCCAGATCATGATGTTCTTGATGTGAGATTCAACAATCAGCATCGCAGAATAATGGCATCTAATTTATCTACCGACGCTATATATGCATGGCTCCATTCAGTGAGTGTTCGTTTGTGAAATACCATCTTCTCACCCCTTGGGCTTTCGCTACCTCAGCGTGCTTTTGAAGCCTCATGTCTTCCATTGCCCTGCACCAAGCTGTCATAAATATTCAGCTGAACGACTGCATGGCAGGTACGTCTAACCTTGTTCATATCCTGACAATTAACCTACTGTTCTTCCTAGTCGTAATCATCACTGCTATTGGGTATGATTACAGTAAGTAATACGTACTTCTCTTCTTCACGTCGGGAAAGCTGGAGACATCATCAGTCCTTACATTTTCAAAGGAGGTGCGCTTCACATTCACTCCATGATACGTAGATTTCGACCGTTGATGAGATGATTTCGTTAGGTTGAATATATTTGGGTGATTGGACTCTTTGCTTGAGTTGCTCAGTATATCTGATACGGACGGTTGCAGAACAAGCCCTGGACACGGGTGTCTACGTTGTTCGTCCTCGTATGCGTCGCGCCATGTTCATTGTATGGCCTTGAATTGAAATGTCATTCAGGCTCGTTATTTTGGAATGTCTAGTGTCATGTATGTGTATGTCTCCCTGTGCAACATATTGGCTGATCCTTCCATTCCCGGATTAGACTCTATGCAATCTGTGTGTGTCCAAAACTTGGAGATCTAAACTTCTTCAACACCTGACCCAACCCAATCAAGGGGCGAGTTCTTTTATTCCCGATTCTCCAGAAGTAATCCTATATCTCTGGTGATCTGACAAAGCTTATAAATTTTGATTACACTAGACGTACGACTTTTTCTTCATCTCTACGCTCATTGACATCTCGGGGAAACTGGTCACCTTTCAATAGATGTGGGTACATTTTTCAGGTTTTCAATGTTCGCACCAATCAGGCATACCAATTACCAGGCAACATAATTTTCCTTATTGGCACATGGGGCTTCTGGATTTTTATGTGTAGCGCAGATCGTGAGATTCCATCTTCACTTTTTATGTGCTGAATTACATTGGTAGATGAACTTAGTGGTGATGATCCTGCGCATATGGGCATTGTACGACCGATCAAGATTCATCCTTGGCACCCTTCTCATATTCTACATGATGGAAATCATCTCTTTTTTCATAATTTTTGTTATTTACAGCCAAAGCAGTGGCTTTAATTCTGCAGGCAAGTTGATTTAAACGACTTTGTGACCGAATGACACATGACTGAATATTTCCATTTTCTTGATCCTGTAGCGGGCACCACTCAAGTGTTCTGGTATTCACTTTGCATGGGGGGGAAGGTCTCCACAGCTTTGGAAGGAGTCCTAGATGCTGTCCAGATCGCTCTTAGCACGTTGATGTGTCTCCTCATCATTATTCGATTCATCAAGGAGCTACTCCAAGTGTACAAGGTGACAAAACAATTCCACCTTAGCAACCTCATGAAACGTCTTGTAAAGGAAGGGATGATCTACTTTTTCGCGTATGTTCATGTCTCTACTTTTTCATTTCCTCTTCTGTGCCACTTCCATGCTGATGATACATGATTATGCATAGTATGCTGGTATATGCACTCATCAACATGCTGGATAAGACGATCCCATGCTTTACATTGAGCGGATGGCGGATTATCCCGACCGGGTCACTAGAACAAATTCCTCCATTTATACTCATCCCCCGATTCATCCTGGGCTTGCGGGAGCTTTATGTGCGCAGTCAGGGCAGAGACATTGATACAGCATTCGGGTTGGGGTCCGTGTCTTGGCATGGTGCTGGTCTGAACACGATCATATTTGCAGATGCCGAGCGAAACGATGGTGAAGAGCAGAGCAGCGAGGGACAGGTAGAGGCAGGGGCCCAGGAAATTCACCAAGAGAGTCGTAATATTGCATGATGACTAGTACTTCGCTAGTGCTTGTTACGGGGATCAGTTTACTGCCCTTGGTTTAACATCTTCCTTGGCCAGATTTTACACCTGTATACCGAATGTCCATCCCTTGCCAGGAGGGGGGTGAATATTGAATATCGAACCATGGATGACGTGCATGGCTAAAAACATGATCCGGTAGGATTCAAAACATGGACCTCACATACACATCACGCATCAAGTGCCACCCAAGGTATGTTATCTCATCGTTAATATTCTAGTCGGCGAGTAGCATTGCCTAGTTCATTTACCTTCGTCAACTTTCCTCTGGTTCGATAACCGGGTTATCTGTCGGCATTGTGGACCGTTGGATCGTACTATCACGATGTGAAGCCCCCGACTCTTCGGATGTCGCTGCGGTCGCCGGTCGGTTGGGCGCAGGAGAGAGAGGTGCTGGGTGGGGGCAGAACGGGCAAGAGCGCAAAGCACTCTTCGGCCCCAAACGAGTGCACGAGCCTGTCCCAAGGCGTAGCTGCGGGGCGGGTGGGAAGCCTCGCAGCGAGTATCTAAGGGATGAGTGCATGCGCTTGAGGCCCAGCTGGGAGCCGGTTGCGAGGCACCGAAAACCGAGGTTTGAGGCAGGGCTTGGTGGGTGGGTGCGATGAAAAGGAGGGCGAGCGGTTGAACGAGCGGCGCTGGACGAGCGACGTGATGGCGGCGCGGAGTGACGAAGCCAGCGGCGTTGTTCCACACGACTGACATCGCCACACCCACGCCTTGAATGATTTCCACTCTAGCAGCCGCCCTAACAGGCTCCAGCGCTTGGCGCATGACGCTAACTGGACTGGCAACTTCAAGTCTTCGACGATTTTGTTCAAATTATTTTGGGTTGGAGGGCCTGAATTTCATGTGTCGGTATGTGCTCGCCGTTGCGCCATTGTCAGCTTTCGTGCATTGGTCCGTTTTTGACTTAGACTGGGCGGAGTCACCGCAGTAAAGCTATTATTATGCGCAAAACGACGGCCCCCTTTGACTATGCACAATGTGCAATGTAATGCCAGATCATGATATTCTTGATGCGGGATTCAACAATCAGCATCGCAGAATGATGGCATCTAAATTCTCTACCCGACGTTGGCTATATACATGGCTCCATTCAGTGAGCGTTCGTTTGTGAAATACCATCTTCTCAGGGCCCCTTGGGCTTTCGCTACCTCAGTGTGCTTTTGAAGCCTCATGTCTTCCACTACACTACACCAAGCTGTCACAAATATTCAGCTGAACGACTGCATGGCAGGTACGTCTAACCTTGTTCGTATCCTGACAATTAACCTACTGTTCTTCCTAGTCGTGATCATCACTATTATTGTGTATGATTACAGTAAGTAATACGTTCTTCTCTTCTTCGCGTCGGGAAAGCTGGAGACACCATCAGTCCTTACATTTTCAAAGGAGGTGCGCTTCACATTCACTTCATGATACGCTGATTTCGACCGCTGATGATTTCATTAGGTAGAATATATTTGGGTGATTGAACACTTTGCTTGAGTTGGTCATATCTGATACGGTTGCAGAACAAGCCCTGGACACGGGTGTCTACATTGTTCGTCCTTGTATGCGTCGCGCCATGTTCATGGTATGGCCTTGAATTGATTTATTGTTCAAATTTCAGGCTCGTTATTTTGGAATATCTAGTGTCATGTATGTGTATGTCTCCCTGTGCAATATATTGGCTGATCCTCCATTCCTCCATTAGACTATGTGCAATCTGTGTGTATTCAGAACCTAAGCTTCTTCAACACCTGACCCAATCCGATCTAAGGGGCGAGTTCTTTTATTCCCGATTCTCCAGAAGTAATCCTATATATTTGGTGATCAGTGATACAACTTATAAATTTTGATTACATTAGACGTAAGAATTTTTCTTCGTCTCTACGCTCATTAACATCTCCTTTCAATAGATGTGGGTACATCTTTTCAGGTTTTCAATGTTCACACTAATCAGGCATACTTACCAGGCAACATAATTTTCCTTACTGCCGCATGGGAGGTCTGGATTTTTATGTGTAGCGCAGATCGTGAGATTCTGTCTTCACTTTCCATGTGCTGAATTACATTGGTATATGAAGTGGTGATGATCCTGCGCCTATGGGCATTGTTCGACCGATCAAGATTCATCCTTGGCACACTTCTCGTATTCTACGCAATGGAAATCATCTTTTTTTTCATAATTTTTGTTATTTACAGCCAAAGCAGTGGCGTAAATTCTGCAGGTAAGTTAAAATGACTTCGTGACACATGACTAAATATCCAAATTTTCTTGATCCTATAGCGGGTACTACTCAAGTGCTCTGGTATTCACTTTGCATACGGGGGACGATTTCCACAGCTTGGGATGTAATCTTAAATGCTGCCCAGATCGCTCTTAGCACGTTGATGTGTCTCCTCATCATTATTCGATTCATCAAGGAGTTACTCCAAGTGTACAAGGCGATGAAACAATTCCACCTTAACCGCTACATGAAACGTCTTGTAAGGGAAGGAATGATCTACTTTCTTGCGTATGTTCATGTCTCTACTTTTTCATTTCCTCTTCTGTACCACTTCCGTGCTGACGACACATGATTATGCGTAGTATGCTCGTGTATGCACTCATCAACGTGCTGGGTAAGACGATCGCATGCTTTGCATCGAGCGGATGGCAGATTGTCCCGACTGGGGTACTAGAACAACTTCCTCCATTTATACTCATCCCCCGATTCATCCTGGGCTTGCGGGAGCTATATGCACGCCGTCTTCAAGACAGAGACATCGATACAGCATTCGGGTTGGGGTCCGTGTCTTGGTATGGTGCAGGTCTGAACACGATCGTGTTTGCAGATGCCGAGCAAAACGATGGTGAAGAGCAGAGCAGCGAGGGACAGGTGGAGGAAGGGGTCCAGGAAATTCACCAAGAGAGTCGTAGCATTGCATGATGTCCACTTTGGTGGTGCTTGTTACGGTGATCAGTTTACTACCCTTTGTTTACATCTTCCTTGGGTTTTACACCCGTCATTCGTCGGGCATGGCTTAGAACATGATCCGGTAGGATACATACACTACTGCCAGCGCTGCACCGAAGCCTATCCTCCATCTGTATTTTCTCTCGCTATCCGCCCTCGTTGCAGCGGGGTCAGCCTTCTCAAACACGATCGTGGTCATAGCCGTGATCAGACATAAACCTCAGCCCGAGAATCATGTCAATGTCGTCTCCGTCAACCCCGTGCGTCATGCGCACAAGTATAGTGCCCGAAAGCTCAGGGTGAGCCGCCGGGCAACCGTGTGCACAGGCATGAGCCGCATCGCCGAGCGCTCTAGTATGGTTCACGGGCCGTGATCCGACGGTAGCGGCGTAGCTCACTACGTTGATGAGCAAATATATCAGAATGCTGTAGAGCGGCGTGCGTGTGGCCGTGTCATGAGAAGTGGAAGGCAAGGGTGGACGTACACGATAAAGTTGAACATGCCGGCAACCAAAGGCAAGCGCCAGAGCAGAGGTAGCCGTTCTAAGGAGGTGAGTTTCGCCGATCAGTATCATTTTGAACACAACCAGTACACTCCCTTTCTCGCTTTTCAGATGCCATGTTTGACACCTCTTGCCTGATCTACTCCCCAAGGATAAAAATTGCTGATGGAGATCGTCGTACTGGATTGGGCGAGGACGTCGTGCGAGAGTACATTTATGCTTGCGGCTTCGGTATGTTCCAATCCGGTGAGGGCGAACTTGCAATGTGCTTCAGCTTATGTAAGCCCATACATAGCACCAGTGAGTCGGAGCCCATCGGTGCGGCGAACTACAACGACGCACATGTATACATATATTCTTACTCGAGCTTTTCACATACTATGTTCTTGCGCGGGCGCATCCAAGACACCCCGGCCAACGGTGTCAAGTTCATGTTCCAAAACCTACTTGTCCAACGGATCAAACAGAGACCGATTACTAGTGGATGGCGCTGCATCGCATACTTACTCCCTGTCCGCCTAGGCCGCACAAAAAACGACCTTAAGTAAGTATTGGGCGCTGTGGAATTGAGTTTTTCTCCATCGTTCGGTATTCGACTGACTGCGTTGTCTCTATCCATTAACATGGACATCATGTTGGGATATAGATAAGTTCGGAAATGATTACCACTCGGAGGACAAGGATTAACTGAAGTACCGTGTTTTATTCCAGACCTCGATGGTTACCTACTGCCATCATGAACTCACCTCACGTAGTGAAAGAAAGCATTTTCGTCACGACAGGTTCCCAACCTGCGCAGCACGCAGCACTTGTGCGTTATGCGCAGTATGGCCCCATTTGTCACTATGGAATGGTTATTGATCTCACATTTTTAGATACACGCACCAGTTGCCTTCGGGATCACATATGGTATCCCCCACTTATAGTTGGCGCGTTAAGCTATCGCATCCGTCCTCTAATGAATTGCGAAAGAACTCCTGAGAGTACGTATCGCACACGCAAGAGTATCGCTGACATCATGTTATCCAAGAGTACGTATCGCACACGCAAGAGTATCGCTGACATCATGTTATCCAAAACCTGCAATTACCCCAAAGGTCGTTTCGCAGAGCATGTCGACGACCCGCACGCAGCGCCGGTTCATGCCGTCATTCAAGTCATAAAACAAAGTAAGGGTGGATAATGGCGGAGACATACGACTGCGGATTTCAATCCTCTTCGTGTTCTTTGTGTCAAAACGGGCTAATCTGGTCTGCCATACCAACTCCTCTCGCTTCTCAGGAAGCACAAGAGTGGGGACACAATGCGACATGGAGTACCCCAACCTCCTCGGTTTTTAGTCGAATATCCTCTCTAGAGTTCACTCTACGATCCACACACCAACTCACTTCCAAACATCATGCGTATTTCTTCGTCGCTTGTTGCTTTGGATTCTTCCGTTGTCCCAGAAAATGGACACGGCAGCTCCGTCAGCAGCACCCGCCCCCACCCCTCAAGTTCTCCGTTGCTCCATCATGCTGGAAAGAGTGGGCAGGGCACCTCTAGCGTCCACGCACATCCCTCTGAATCCCCCTCGCACCAAGTAGATGACAAGCGTGGCCAGGGCACTTCTACTAAGTACATCCCCTCGGGTTCCCCCACCGAAACGGCGGGCACGGTGGCTCTGGCAGTCATTCGCACCCCTCAGGCACCCCGGTCACGCGCATCCCTCGAGCTCTCCTACTCAGACCTTGGACCATGCGGCTGGCAAGGCTTGGAATGGCACCTCTTCCAGTCATGCGCACCCCTCAGGCTCCCCAAGTGGGACTTCGCGCCTCCGGGACAGAAAAAGTGGACACGGCAGCTCTGACAGCCATGTGTACCCTT